>JAHWFP010044788.1:0-31996 GCA_023313725.1 Lithobius niger | reverse complement strand
GGGGGGGGGGGTGGAAAGAAAAGTAAACCGAAGGTTTAGAGGCCGACCATCGCGATCAGAGCTCAGTGCTTCCACTTCTCACAAAATTTCCCCGAGTGAAGACAAAATTTCCCCTTTTTCCCCCTGTGCAAAACATTGTCCCTTTTTACTTCCCATAGGTAATTTCTTTTTCTTGCATACTCATTTTAACATTTCGTAATTAAAAAAAAATAATGAGCCCGTTTTACTGGCGTAGGAGCGCCACCTATTGACGCAAACTGGAAATAAAATTCAAATGACAACGTGGCCGTTCCTGCCGGAAGTTATCTGTATTGATGGGCCTGTATAAATTAGTATTCCCACAATTTTCGTGATTTTAGCCTTAATAAACCAGCAACAGAGGAGAAATAAACACTAACGAAATTGTAAATTGGGGTTGGCTAAGGGTTTAAAATGCTGGAGTAGAAGTTTCGAAATGGATGGGTCTGGATGGAGAGAACATCCGTGAGTCACTAGAGAAAATTGCAACTTGCAAATAAACCGTAGAATTTTCCTATTTTTTCCCTCTTTCCCTGTTTAATACTTTTTCTTCCCTTTGAAGAGAACTTTTCTCCCCAAAAAGGGAAAAATTCCTTGTAAGTGGAAGCACCGATCACGATCACCACAAACTTGCTGTATGTGAATGCGAAATAGAAATGTTGGTACTGGAATAAGTAAGAATTGAAAGTGAAGGGCCCCTCTTTGGGGATCCAGAGATCCGTGTATCGATTTCCGGCATCACGATGAAACATGGATTTTTTTTGGTGTTGGTGGCTATACAGTTGCCATTACGGTGGTCCATGAAGTTTCATGATTTTTGTGTTTAAAATCAATTCTCGTCTCCCGTTTTCGTAGTGGAGAAAGTTGTTGACGGAAAATCGTACACAGTAACACTATATTCGGATATCCTTAAAGGGATATACCTCCCAGCGCCATTTTTCTCGATCCTCCACATCAAGTACGGCCCCAAAGGTCTATTTCCTTAGCGTTAGTCTTTCCCTAGCTAAAAACCCTTTTTAAAATGTGGCGTCTAGGAGATTTTCTGTTGAATATAATGGAACTTTATTTACGAACGACCCGTAAGTATATGATGCTTTGCACGCTTACAAATAACCATGACGTTTCATCTCTGTGTGTGCATGTACTAATTTGCTAATATTACCATGAGATCATAAATCTAAAAGCGCAATGCGGTAAAAATTAAAATTAATCATTCCAATAGATCGCCGAAGCAAAATTATAAGACACTAACGTAGAAAATAAAAAATTGTGATGTTAAAATGCGAGAATCATTCCGGTTTGTGACGACACGATTAATGCGTTCATGCTAGTTCGTCTATTAGGCATAATGCTAAATGAGACAGTAGCTACGTTAGTTACTACGTTAGGTAGCTACGCAGTTACTATCTCAGATAACCTTGCTGTTTGCGCGGAAGGCGACCAGCGCGAACTGTTATAAGGCAGGCGGAATGTTATGAGGCAGGCCGGGTGTCCCTTTAACGAAATAGCTTTTGCAACATTTACATAGGCTAGAGTGAAGGTAGCAAAACAGTTTCTCACGCCGCAAAAAATAGGAAAATTAATGCCTTTGCAACATTTTCACGCATCTGAAGTAATGTTGCCAAACTGAGCCATACAGGAAAGCCAACCGGGAGGAATGTACCTTTAAGACTTTCTGGTTATCGCGCAGGCTTTGTGGCCTAGGAAATCCCCTCCCCCCCCATTTCCCCCCCCCCCCCCCCCCCCCCCCAAAAAAAAACATCCTAACTAGACTTGTGGGTTCGCGGAACAGTTTTGTGGATTGTTCGTTAAGCGCATTAAGACGAGACAAGCAATAAGTTCATTAGCATTCATTAGCCGAATCGTTTCAACTCGAATCGAAGGAATGAGAATGACAAAGCAAGAGGCTTTTGTTTTTGCCGTCAATGCTTATGCGAAGAGCTGCTTTTAGAAATAGAAAAAAGAGAACTGTCACATTTTTACCAATTTGTTTAATTATAGCTAACGAACTTGTAATCCTGAGATGAACTTAGAAAGAAATCGAAATACAAACCACACAAAATTTAACGAATCTACATTAATAAAAACAAGTTGTAGAACACCCACCACTGTCTCCTCTTCTGTATAAAGTGTTGATGTGTTAGTAATACTCAATAGATGCAGACATTTAGCACAGAGGAGGCTGGTGTGGGGAACTTGTATGGTAGTCAGAGATGCCTAGCTCTGTTTGTTCGAGGAATGAATGACACATGGTCATATGTCTGTTCTTACGGCTTGCGTCATGCAGATACGCAGATATTGTGCACAGGGATTGCTATTCAGGGACAGGCTCGGACTGGCCATACTGCCATTGTGCCATTGGCACAGGCGCCCTTTGGTTACCACACTTTTGGCTGCCCATTGGGACCCATGGGCTGCCTTCTGTTTTACCCCTCCCCGAAAGAAAAAGAAAATTTTTCCCGCTGTTGTGCTTCCCTTCAGGCACAAATCCCCTTGTCTCTTTCTCCTTCCCCTTACTTGCATTTTCAACGCTTTTGTTTAATCTCCCTTCCCCCCCCCCCCCAATAAAAAAAATTATTCTTTGAAATATACGGCAGTACACGTGTTGACGCACTTCAAAGCCAGTAGAATATCAAAATAAGCAAAGGCTCCTGGGCTCTTCCCTGGACAATGCTTGGGGAGCTTGTAGCGCTCTCTAGACCCGTCAGACTTGAATTCCTGGTTACACGCATGGCGCTCCTCCCCCATCATTTCTCTAAATGGCATAGGCGCCCTTTGCTACCCAGTCCGACACTGTTCAGGGATACCCGCTTTATTTGTCATTGTTTGCATGTTTCGCAATGGCAGTGTAGGCGCCGGCCGATTGATTATGTCAGACGTGGGACAGTGCTACTTGTGCTGACTGCGTGTTGTTCTTTAGTTTTGTGCTTAGATTTTGTATTAGGGTGGGGCGCCTGACTGCGGGTCACGGCCCCAATAAACACACATTCCATCCTAATGGTAGTGTGCGAATGCGACAGTTGGCCTTTAAATGACTGCGCAGGGACGATTTGGATATTCTTGATTTGATGTTTCCTGAGTGGAAGTTTAGTGCGTTTGTATTTGTGTGTCAGAGGTCGCATGGCTGGTAGCCAAGGCTCTCCATTCAACGGCTACCCGAGCCACCTCACCAGCCTGCAAAAACAATGCGGAATGGCCAGCGATCACTTAAAACAATCTCTTCTAATAATGAGGTTAGTCGATGATTGTAAACAGAATGATTGTTGACAATCAACAAAAAACGTAACTCAAAGGGTTTAACGAGCGTTAACCACTCCTGGTCATCTGCCCGAAGCCCTAAGGCCCTACGTCTGCAACAGCCAGATTCCCAGGCGGTCACCCACCCAAGTATCAATCCAGCCCAATGCTGCTTAACTTGTAAAAAACGTAACTTGTAGTGGATAAACAGGTGATGCAGCTTAATATTAAACCGCTTGCTGAAGGTTCTGTCGTTGTGGACGATTAAAATTAAAGGATTAGTGGAACTCGGTTACATATTGAAAACGCTATTTACTTTCTGCCCAGAATTTAGTAAAAATAAAAAATAGCATACATGAACTCATGGAAGCTGGGGACGGGTCAGGGCCGTGCTGGGTGACGCTGGCCCAACCCACATCACGCTGAATGAGGCGTTAACCGTTTGCTGAAGGTTAGGTCGTTGTCGACGATTAAAATTAAAGGATTAGTGGAACTCGGTTAAATATTGAAATCGCTATTTACTATCTGCTCTTCGAGAAAAAAAAATGATAAATCTGGCAGGCTTAAGGTTGGACTTTGTTGTACAAAGGCGTATTTCTTTATTTCTGTTGGAAATATTCGTATGTAAGTGCATGGAGTCCGGGTTAGAGAGGTGCTGATTAAGCGAGCGAAGCGAACGAAAATCAGCGTTTCTTAGCCGGTATATACACGCCTTCCGCAACAAACAGACGAGAGACTACACTGTCTCTATGTTACAAACGGTGCATCAAACTGGCTTCAGCAATTTAAATAGTCCTTGAAACACGAAAAATTGATGCACAAATGAAATCTTGGAGCAGATAGACTGTACGTTCCGCCATTGATTAGAAAGGTAACTAGATGCCGCATCTTACCTCTTCCAAGCGTACGTGGGGCCCTGGCGGTAGTTGGGGATACTAATACCTCTCATAATGCTTTGCCCCCGTACTGCTTCGCACACAAAGCATTAGCAGAGGCGTTAGTATCCGCAACTATCACTAGGTTCCGACGTACGCTTGCTGGCAGCGCTACGAGCTGAACTCAGACTGACGAATTAAATGCTAAATCAACTACTTAAATGGCCAGCGGTGAATGGCCAGGTCGCATGGATATCCTTTCTTGTTGGCATCGATGCTCCTTGCTACCCAAAGAGGTTTCTATTTTGTTGTGTTAGTTTACGTAGAGTTAACCCATCTTTGTCATTTGAAAATTTTTCTTGACAAGCTTCTTAAAAAATAAATTATTCGATGAACGGTATAGACGGCGGGACGGCAGGGGAGAACGATAACCAGTCGGTGACTTCCCACGTTATGCTACACGCTATCCTTTCAACAAGGAAGAAAAAACCACAACATAGAGATAGGCAAAACCTGTTAACCGTCCGTTGTCTATATAATAAAAAAAACTAGGCTGAGACAAGTGGCCAACGTGACACACATATCACCACACATAAATTTTCGATTATCATCATTTGTATCTTGTTCGACAGTAAAATGCCTCTGTAAAAAACACGCACAACGGCATAGAGCATGAATTTGAAATAAAGAAAACTGCTTGCGAAGTAGAACTAGTATTCACAAATCTGAACTAAGCAATGGGTAAGATAGTTAAAATGGGGAATGCGCCGAGTTCCTAATAAAACGTATTATGGCAGACCGAAGATAACAACCTGTGATAACTTAGAGTACATTCATTTTACTTTCCCCATTTAGTTTTGTTTTCAGTAACTGCAATCCTTCAACCACTTAATTTTTACTTCTGAAAAAAAATCTAATTGAGGGTGATCAAAAATTAAAAGTGTGTTAGTGTTTATGTCACGTTGGTCACTTTCTTAGTTTGTTTCCATACGCCCGTTCTCTACGGACTGTTAGTAAACAATTAGGCATAAAAAAAAAACACTAAATTGTGTAAAGTAAACTTACAAAATTTAATGAAACAAGCTGGAGCTTTTTTCACTTTTATTAGTGCAACGCTGATGGCTTACATGTCTTTTTCTCATATCTGTTCCTTTAGAGCATTAAGTTTTTTAAGGCTTACATCCGTATTTTACACGCTTAAAGGTACATTCTTTCGAATGGCTTTCCTGTATGGCTCAGTTTTGCAACATTACTTCCGATGCGCGTAAATGTTACAAAGTTATTCTGACCTATGTAAATGTTGCAAAAACCATTTAAGCGTTTTTGATACTAATATTTTAAGTGTATTTTTTTTAATATTAATATTTGTTATTTTTTCTGGGATGTTTCAGGTAAATTAAATAATTAGAATTTTGACATAAAATAATTGAGATGAACACTTTTTGAGAAAACCAGTCACATTACAACAGTCTTCAGATTGGCCCTGGTTCATCCCTTCCATAAGCTATAAAAGTTGAAATCGGTTCACTGTTCGACATCTAGGTGAAAGGAAAATTTTCCCAACAAGAAAAATAGACGAGCAACAAGAATATTGTAGTAACATTAAATAACGTTGAGGGGCTCTGAGGTCTAGTGTGGTCTGGTCTATTCTGAACAATTCGTCGGTTCCCTATGACTGGAGGTTTTCCGCTTTGAATCCTCGGGTTTGCTGTTCCGTTTACTAGACTACTTCTAAAAGGTCTAGTTAGGTTCAAAATTAATCCCGTCATCTATACAAGTTAGTTGCCTTCAGACGACAGAAAACTTCGAGAACTGAAATATTAAAAAAAAAAAAATTGGGTTTCTTGTTTCGATTTTGTTTGTTACAGCACGTAAAGCAATGAATTAAACCGTTCAGCAAAATTTTAGTAATTTTTAATATCCAGTGCGTATATACTGTAATGTGTACATGGTGCACCTTGTACTTAGGTGCACAAGCGGTGCACTCGGCTGCTATCCTATGGGCAAGGATATAACTCCCAGGCGCGGCTAGTGAATGGTTTCCTGCACCACTGGATGCAACTCCATAACCCGAATGTGCTCAGGCGTAACGGGGAGGTTGGGAAGCCCGCCAGAAAGTTCCAGACGTAGCACTCAGAGTGGAAGCAGCCATCCACGTCTGAATCCCTGATGACGAACAAACCCCGGTTACCCACCGTGGTGAGTCTGGGAAAGAGATGACACCAAGTACCCGTAGCCCTTAAGACGCTGGTAGATCGACCACAGGAGTGTGGACTTACTCGTTAGTGGTGTTACGTCTATTTCTTGAGGGGGCCTGTCCAGGATTTGAACCCGGGACCTTTTAAAGCATTTAAAGGAGAGCGTGTTTTTTTCACACATTTTTTTGGGGGAATATTTACAACTAACGGCACGATATCAAGTCGGTAAGCTTCTGATGAAAATAAAACAACTTATTAAAAGATCTTCGTCATGGGCTACACGACTTTGTTTTTGTTTTGCTATGTCGGTCGTCCAATAAATTCTTCATGCCCTTACTTCTTCCTTCGAGTTAATATTGCGATTTTAGTTGTTGATGCAACTTTTAATGCGTGTAGGAGTAAAGGAAGAGTGGTGTTGGGGGATGGGGGAGGGAGAGGAAGTAAATGAGAAACGTAATTGAGTCTAGGCTTTTAATGAGTAGAGCTTGCTTAAATGATTTGCGACCTAAAGTAGCTGCAAGATGAAACACATTAATCGTCTTGACGCGGTGGTTTCGTGCGCTCGGGCTGACAAGTGATGGCAACCAAACACTCTGGGTTACCTTCTAGTTTGGCGGCATTTAATAAAAACGCCGAGGTTTAATGATGCGCTAAATGTTCGCCGGATTTACGAAATAGTCGAGGCGTTGGTTGGGGTGACCAACGTAGGCGGAAATCTTGGAGAGTCCCGGAATATTTAGAAGATTTTCAGCGATATGACACACAGCGCGAAGCTGAACCAGGCAGGTGCGTAGCTAGTGGGAGAGCGTAGTGGGGGGGGGGGGGGGGTTGGGGGGGAGGGTGAGGCTACCCCTCATATCAAGGACGAAGAGGGCGCAAAGTAACACACGAATTTTTTGTCAGTACTTGTTTTTTTTCCTAGTTTGTTTTGAAGATTCGAGCCTTTTCCCAATAAATTTCAGCTGCAGTCCACAAAATACGAAAATACGAGCAACAACGTAGAAACGACCAGAACCAAAGTTAGGGAGGTGAGAAGAGGGGGGACTGCTTCGGGCCCCACACTGACCGGGGAGGGGTGGGGCAAACACGGTCCAGGGGCCTCTATGAAAAAGATGGAAAATACAAAATAACGGTGGACAAATACACAAAAAATAAATATATTTAAATAAATGAAGGTCCTAAAATTTCTTTTATGGTTAGCTTCGAGACACCAGAATTGTAGTTGCGGCCCTGGAGTGCAAGTCAGATCGGCTCTATCGCCTTTCTTACCTTTCCTTTACAGACTTGGCCAGTACCTGCTAACAGACAGTCAGTGGCGTACGTTAGGTGGGGCCGGTTGGCAAATTAGCCCTTGGGGCCGCCCTGCCTTACTATATTTTTCTATAATTTTTTTTTTATTATTGTAGTAAAAATAGGGGCCAATTTTTCATACTCCAGTTAAGTGGTCCCTATTTTCATTTTTTTTGAAAAAAACAACTTCGAAAAACGTTTGGACACATACTGTCAGCGCGTTCGTTTTTTATGGGCCACCATATTTTTTTTTAAAGATAGGGGGTTCGCGGACAGGGAGGCTAAAATTTATTTTTAAAATACAGTTTATATTAAATTAAACATCTAGTGTATTACAAAAGTGCCTTTTTAAAATCTAAATTATTTTTTCTTCGGGGGCCCCTAACGCTGGGGGCCGGTGGCATTCTGCCACCCTTGCCACCCTGTCGCTACGCCGCTGCAGAGAGTACAGGCAGAGATTAGACTTCTAAGCCTAACCAATATTGAGAAGGATGAGAGGAAAATACCAGGGATGCTGTACCGGCCCTGTTTTGAGAGAGGAGGGGGGAGGGGGATTAGAGGGGATAAAAAGTGTAATTGACGAGACGTAAAGCGGTTAGTATAAGATGGGGGAACAGGGAAGCTAACTTGTTAGTACGACAATCTTATGTGATAAATGCCCTATAGTTCTATCCTGACCTTAATCCACAACTCTTCATTCAGTAAGTATTTTGGATGCATTCGGTGCGCATTTTTGCTCTTGTCGATTGTGGGATGTGAAAGAACCAAGGCATTTCTTAGAAAAATTGTCCCTCACCATTCCGAGATGACCTTACCAGTTGACAAAGACATTAATCTTTATGGTGTCTTTTTCTTACACAGCTATAGTCATGCAAATTAATGATTTTAGGCATTAAAGTTGTGGTCATTCTGTTTTAGGGCCCTATAAAGGGTTCGGGCACGCCAGAACGGTGAGCAACACATAAACAACAGAATATCGTAGAAGCGCTAGGGTAAGGAAAAAGAGATGGGATTTAAGTCTACTACTTAATTCGAATAGGTGATATAAATGCTGATTCATAGTATCACGCCACTTTTACATCATTACTACTAACTGTTTCAGCCTTGATAAACGTGAAAGTTTTTAACTTTTCTTAGTCAAAGACTGGAAGAGAGAGTTTTGCTTCACATGCTTTTCATCAAGAGCCCATCATGTTTTAAAAAAAACCACATCTATTCACTGTTGCGTTTCTAGTTAGTGTTATTCACCCAATCCTTTCTCTTGGTACCAGTCAATTATGGATCAATCTTATCTAATATACTGTACATTATGTCTCAGATGTCCTGAACCAGGTAGGCCTATACGGTATAGGCCTATACAACAGACCCATCTTATCCAATACTGTACAGTATGTTTCAGACGTCCTGCACCAGTTAGGCCTATATAGACCTATACGATGTACGCTGTTAGGCCTAAAGTGTACAAATCAGCAAACTATGAGCAAAATATGCACCTAATGGGAGTAGCAAATGTCTTCCATAATTGGCGTTCACTCGCAGTAAACCCAGGACTCAAACTCAGGACTTTCCTGTGGTGTAGTATAGGCCTATACCATATAGGCATACCTGGTTCAGGACTTCTGAGACATACTGTATAGCAACTAACACAGACACAAAAACATTCAAACTAAATGATTATTTTATATTAAGTAAGTCTGAAACATCTAACTGCATAAAACTGATTTCGAGTTGCACTAAAGAGCATCTAAAGATTCTGATTCAGCCGAGAGCAAAAACGAGATCAGAAATTGCATCAGAGTTAACGGCCATAACGAAACATAGAAAGCGCTGTTTTAAGTCCATTTCTAGTAGTAAGAATTACCACCATTAGCAAGAGTTGAATAATAAGTCTGTACGCCTACATACCATGAAGCTTCGAACATAGGCTGGAACTGGAATTACAGTAGCAGCGTCACAGGTTCGTTTAGGTTTTATTAAATCATATAAAAAACCAAAACTGGTAAAAAGAAACGCCAAGTTCCGAATGGTTCGGCCCTTCAAAGGAGTGATATCAACACACCATAACATTCGCCAAGTTAATCGCACCGACTAATACTTTGGACGTTAAATTAAGGAATATTGGAAATTAGCCAACAGCGAAAATTATACACTAGAAATAACGTAGTTCAGTAAGTCACCTTTATGCACTTACGTTTCGTCAGATGGCTTGACCCGGATTCGAACCGGCTACCCAGTTCGCCCCCAGATCACTTGCATAGTGCCTTAATCAAAAGCCAATGAGAGAAAGAATCGGTAAAATGGCGCGAAATGGAAGCAGAGACGTCAGACGTGTTTAAAGCAGTTCCCAAAATATCGCACGGTTTCTCGCGGTATACATATTGGCGGCGGCAGCTCAAACAGCGGTTGCTACATGTGCCGTTTTATTTTTAGTTGGCGGCGAGGGTGTGGGTTGTGAAAAGAGGCTACACATTACTAAACATAAATGCTGGAGTAAACGAAAACCTATTAAAATAAATATGATGCGTAGCTTAGGCCTACACTTGAAAAAAAAAGCTAAATAAGAAAAAGGCCAGCAAATACGCCACAACAAAAGGCAAAGAGCACAACAAAGCCAAGTGAGAATTGCACCTTGATTTTTTAGGAGCATTAACAAATCATTACAATAAAAACTAAATATTAAGTTTGAAATGAAGATCTGTTCGCTCCGCCTACAATAGGCCCAACGCCTGTTTCCTAGTTTAAATGACTATCCTTTTAGCAGAATACGGCCAGTCGTCAGCCTTGACATCAGCTTAGCCTCTTTACATGACAAGGCGTCCGACTAAATCCCTTGTTCTCAGTAATTGGACGATTCGAGAACAAGTCATGGCTCCTCGTATTATCAATCATTCCGTCTCCACCACAAACTGCTGATTAAAAGGAGTAAGTAGGTAAGTATGCGTACGTGGACATTATTAAGGAAGTTGTGGTAGGTCACATTATACTACACGGGCGATGCAAGTGATAGCGATAGCTCCAGATAGCGTGACATATTTCACTAAGTTCCGACAAGTCAAATTATACTATACATGCTGGCGATGCAAGTGTATTTTCATTAGCTCGAGATACTACGACATATTCCACCAACGTCTGACGAATGCATATTACGACTTTTACGATTTTTGTCTTGAGCTTAGCCTCCAGTGCAAAAAACTGCTGTCATTTCACCCACTTTCACGCAAACAAATCAAGAAATCCAAGTTCTGAACATGCCTATTTGAATTGCCTAGGTTGCATATTTTTAATTTTAGTAGCAGCCCATAGGCAAAATAAGAACTGTATACTTTCACAAACTTGATGCTGTTCAGTGATGTTGTTCAGTTGACCCCCTTTTCACGCACGTCACAGATCCTTTCAAAAGGAGAAAAGGGTCACGAATTGTCCACTTATGTTGTCCTCCATTTGAAAACTGTTGTCCTTTTTAAGTGGGGTCGTATGGACTAAAAAAAGTGAAAGACGTTGAGGTTGAAAAAGTCGATGGTGCTAGAAGAAGAAAAAACTCGACCAAAAGAAAAATATGTCAGAGAAAGAACACGTGCTTCATTCCACTTTAGGTTCTGACGACTCAGGTTCTGACGACCTGTGCTGCGATTGGTCTGAACAAACCGAATCTAGCACGTAACGTTTAAGTGAGCTTAAGGAGAGGAACGCCTTTTGTCTCTTAACTGGTCTGGAGCCGGGAATCGACCACCACACTTTCCATCCCACTGGACCTTGCAGCAAGCGGACGAATATGTGATATACTATGTGGATGCTATGTTGATACTCCCTCGGCCAACTAAGGTGTAGACATTAAATCTAGACACACGCTAGTGTGTTGCCAGTAAATAATAAACATGGAACAAAGCTTCGGCGGAACCTGAACATAAATACGCATTTCTAATTTTCCGTTTTTTCTCAAACAAAAGTGGGTGGGCAGCAGACGTACCGTCGACACGATAGATCAGACCATAGCAATTACAATAAAAAGGAAGCGAAAAAAGCCAACAAATTAACTGAACAAAAAACGGCTTTGCCGTTTAGAAAAAAAAAAAGCATTAGAGCTCGTTTCCCCATACTCACAGCTGTGAAGATACAAGAATAAAAATGGATTAGAGTTCACTCGAACGCAACGAACTATAATTTGAACTCCAATTCCAGAGAACAAGGATTGTGACATGCCAGCCTCCCCGTATATGTACAAATTATAGTTCGTTGCGTTCGAGTGAACTCTAATCCATTTTTATTCGTCTATATTCACAGCTGTGAGTATGGGGATGAGAGCTCTAATGTTTTTTTCTAAATGGCACAGCCGATTTTGGTTCAGTTAATTTATATACATTTCTAATAATAATAAACAGTTTGTTGCGAGAACGACAAGTCTGTAAGTAGACACAGTGTTTTCTAAATGCTAGCTGATCTGCACGTGGAAACGATGGGAAGGTGGTGGTGGGGCGGGGGGGGGGGGACGGGAATTGAGGAAGAATCGAAATATCCAAAGGACAAAATATAAAACGACACGTAAAATAAATAAATCGAAGAAGTGCACGTGGAAGTAAAATACAACTGTTTTAAATAGCTTGGAAATAGGAAGGAAAGGGAAGGATTTGAGCATTGAGCCCTGTCTTCCACCAAAGTTAGACCTATTTATTTCCCGATGGCATCGCCAGTCGAGGGATAAGAGAGCGGACGGGTAGAAAGCAATTTTTGACAATAACTACACTCACGCGTTACGTCAGACATTTTTCTTGTTGTTTTTCTATCATCTATACCACAAGCCACAGCTGTTTGCCGTGATGTCATCATGAGTTAGCCACTGACGAACGTGAATAGAAGATTTTCGGCCGTCTCAGTGGACTAGTACAGTCACGTGATACGCGCGTCACGGCACACAGCCGTGACGCGTGGTTTAGATCAGTAAAAAAGAAACTAGCGGTAACAAAACATAAATGGAAAAAAATCCTAAAATACAACTATGTCAGCGCCCCCCCCGGGGGGGGGCGGGGCATTGTTGAGATTTCCCGTGTTCATGAGAATACTGTGACGTCACTACTTCAGCCAATTATTGTTGAAGGTCCTTACAAATTAAACACCACCCTTAGCAGTCGTCCACCGCACAGTCGTCCAAGCCTACAGACTTCAATATAATATGGATTATCGAGATTCCTATTGCGTACACATAAAAAAGCAACCAAACGCAAAAAAATATGATCTTAGTTATGTAGATCAGCACAGTCTGCACGTTTCAGCACAGTCTGCAGTGTTCCTTGTGTTCAACTACAAAATTCACGTAGTTTTTGTCTGTTACGGTTTATGTTTGAGCTGTAGGCGTGGTTATGGTCTCTGGACTGTGCAGAGGAGAGGAATACCTACATGTTTGATGTTACTGACACTTGGCGGTCAGTGAAATGTGCCATTAAAATGTCTAGTAAGGTTCGAAATTGAGCCGGTTCATTTATATGTGCAATAGTTTGCTTCAGATAGTGTAAGTCTCAAAGAAATTTATTTAAATTATTAAAAAAGGTTTTAAAGCTTACGTGGATATCTGGTAGTAAATTTTTTAATTCATTGCCTGCCGAAATTAAACTTGACTACTGGGCTCAAATCGTTCATGAAACATTTGTTTAAGTGGTTATTAGAGCAAAACCCTGTGAGCTTAGCAATGCTTAGCATTACGAGTTAATACTAATACTTTCCGTTTTTGGTTACATTGTGTTCTAGTACTAGTACCTTCCCCCTTCGTTTTTCATATAATTGTTCTTAATCGTGCTTTGCTTGATTTTGGAAATCCTGTTTTTCACGTTAATTACTGTTTTTATTCCTTTTTGCTAAGAAAATGTTTCGTTTTTGTTTGATATACGACCCTTATCCACACTCGAGTATCTGGTGTGAGGTTCGTTTTTTTTGCCAATGCATTCCATGGAAAATGTACCGAAATAAACTCAACTAAACTCAACTCAGATAATTTACAATTTTTGACGTTAGTCAATTTAATGCTGTTAATGCTAGACGCAAATCTGCCATTTATCTACGTTTTGCGAATACCTTTTGTACGTTCACAGTCCTATGAAAGTTGTGATATCCACCCAAAACCAAAACTGGTAGAAAAACCCGCCAAGTTTCCAAAAACGATCGGCCTTTGAAGGTAGTGATATCATTCCGCCAAGGAAAGGCCGCCAAGCTTAATCTTATTAGCCAAGTTAATGGCACGTACTAATAGTTCTAAAGTTAAATGAAAACTTGAAGATTGCTACCGCTAGTAGCAATCATCTAGTTTTCATTTAACTTTCGAACTATTAGTATGTGCCATTAACTTGGCTAATAGGATTAAGCTTGGCGGCCTTTCCCTGGTGGAATGATATCACTACCTTCAAAGGCCGATCGTTTTGGTTTTGGGTGGATTGCTTTTACTGAAGAGATCCTCTAGAAATGGTAACTGCTAACCTTTCTGTTGTGAAATAGCTTTGCCACGCTGTTTCTCGTAACAATCTCAATTAGCATGTCACAATTATTTTGTTTCGATTGACAGCTCGGTGCCAGATAACTGCCAATAAAATAAAATAAATAAACCATTTCTTTGCTTTCGTATTTATTTATCCTTGGCAACAGTTATCGACCACTAGTGGATGGGTAGGGAGGAGGGGGAGGGGGAAGGTGTGAGGAGTGGCGTCGACCTGTTTTCGATAAAATCTAAGTTGAATCCAAATCCAAACACAAAATCTTCCAGACAACGACAACAGCAGAATAGAAGAAGTAGGTATGAAGAAAAAAGAAAAAGCCAATAATATTGATGATTTTTAAACAAGTATCGCTCTAAAGCTGCTGCTAGTCTTTCGTTCTCTCGCTGCTGTTATGGTTTTGGGCAGGATTTCGAGTTGGCTGGAGAAGGTACTTCAACCCCGCGACATTTGCTGTTTATTCTGCTGTTCAGGCGGCAATAACTCGCCCTGTCGAGTGGACTTTGATGTCTGATGCCGGCCACTACCACAATGTCTTACCTAGCTAGTGCCACGCAAAACCGTGATCGTACATTTAACACAGATTCACTGAACTTACTTCTACCAAATCCGGATCGGACCCGGAGAATTTACAAGCCCTAACCTGATCCGAACCAAATTGAGAAAATTATAGCAGATATTTTATTTTGAATTATTTGAAAATTATTGGAGATACTAGCATCATACCCGGCTTCACTCGGGTTTTCTTTCGCCAGTGGTTTGGTTTGGCCCATGGTTGTTTCCCAGTTTTCGGTCGGTATTGCCTGAACATTGATTGTAACAGACAATTTTTCTTCCTGTATGTTTCCCTTTTCCTCCCATCTTCTCCCTCCTGTTTCCCTCCATTCGTCCCACGCCTTCTCCTCTCCCCTACCTTTTTCTCCCTTGCTATCTTCTTACCCAGCCCTCCTCTTCCCTTACTCCCCTTTGCCACAAGTAGTTGACAGGCAATTTTTCTTCCTGGAATCCTCCCCTTCGTGCCTGATGTCATTTAAGACTTGCCGCTGAGATGCTCGCGCAGAGCAAATTGTTAGTCGAGGCAACAATGCTTTTCAAGGCAACAACGTGCCAGTTTCAACTTCTGGCCAAAGAATTGACACGCTCGCCCGTTTTTATTGTAGAGGTGGTTCTGGTTTTCGTTTTTGCTACGAGACTTTGCCTTCAATATTGTATGATGTGAAGTCCTAAAACCAAACGCCGTACCAAGTATGGCCAACCAAATTGTTGGGAACGGGTTTCGATATTCCAGTAACAATACTGTTACCACAGGTGTCAGGAAATCTACACACAGATATTTTTTAAATCACACACTAAAAACATAAACTATTCCATTAAAATCTGACGATGTAGTCTCAGCCCTTTGTCTTTTATTGCGGGCAACATTTTCTCTCTGGTTGAAAGATTGAGTGAAGTTGAAGACTGAATGAACTAACTTTGCAACCTGTTCATTAGTTTGCATTCTTTAACGTCTGAACGGTTTATAATGTTAATTTGAGATACTGAAAAGCTGGTGAAAATACGTTTCGAAGGGTTGTATATCCAAATCGTCCAAAGTTAAGCGAAGTTGCTAAAAAAAATGAGCAAAACTGCTAAATTTTGCCGAATTCGAATCTAATCAGTATCCTAAAGATTTGGCTTCAAGTCCGGTTCAGATACGGATTCGGCCGGTAGAACGTGCTAAAGAAGTTTCGTTATTCGACTGTTACAGAATGATAACCTAAACTGGGTGTGTTAGATTGGTTTAAGCATGATTTTTCGATCAGCGCCCCATGGGTTTACCCAAAGGACGCTGATCGAAAAACCATGGTTTAGGTTAGGTTACATTTGGTGATTTTCCGGTTGGCTTCTGGGTTTGAGCGGTTCTAAGTAGTGTCTAACCTAGCAGATATGCCAACGTCCAGCGTGCCCTACGTGTCACGTACGAGTCGATCGCGCTGGTATTGCTCCCCGTGGCGGCAAAAATAAACACTAATAAGAAGTGTAAGACACTTCCGTCTGACCGATTCGTGACGTCATACGTTGCGCAACAAGTGAGTGGTGGGTGGCCGCCCTCAAACTTTAACCTGCACTCTGATGTGGATTGTGAGTTGGGTTTCTAAACCTGTCATAAAAGTTTACAACACAACTTTGCTTTTTCGGCGACGTGTGGTGTGCATCTTATCCTGTGCTGTCCTTCAATGTCTGTGTGTCTGTCTTCTGTCTGTCTTCTGTCTGTTTGTTGGCAGCCATCATAACTTTCAAAATCCATTATCCAATTGGATTCCAACTTTCGAATTCGTTTCCAAACTCCGTTTGTAGTTTTCTCCGTTAATCAATAACACTGGTTTTGTGATTCACGTGGTTTTAACTCAAACATTAACAAAAAGAAAAACAGTACTTTTAAAATGAAATTTGGCCGCCCCTTGAAACAAAAACAAACCTTTATTCATGGAGATTAGTCAGAAATTAACGGAACAACAGCTAAAACACTTAAAACATTTTCCCAAGAACCTTCACTGTATATGGACAACCACAAAAGATGCAATGGAATGATGATTTCGGCGTGTGATCGTAATCTTCGATATTGAATATAATTATGTATAGCATGCATAATGCTTTTTATAATTATTTTGTTGGTTTTAAATAGTATGGGTGCCCATCCTTCTTCACCATCAGCTTTCAGATCTTGATGCGATTCCGCAAACCTTTGCCCCAAACATGTCTCCCTTTAATCTTCACCATGCTGCCGGCTTGCGTGGCTCCTGGTTCGTTATATTACAAGATCTTAGAGATTCAGCGCAAGTATAAATAAACAAATACTCCTCGTAGCATCCTACGACTACGATGAAGACCAGTCTGCGCCACCTGGACCAAAAAAAAATTCACATGTAATCACCCCGATACAAAAAGCCGCCCACTGGTTTTCAACTGCAGTCCCCGGATGCTACGACGGGTGTATGTTTTCCCCTACAGTTTCATTTCTCTTCATACAAGTAGTACTGCTATGAATCAAGTATTCAATGCAGCGACGCCACTATGGTTCGGAAAAAAACAAAAATTCCTTATGTTTAAGATTGGGATTCGAACTTACAGCATTTTTCATGCAGTTAAGCGCACATTTTATTTAGATATTTAAAAACAATGATCGGCCACAAGGGCAACTCGCACCAACGTGTAAAGTTTCATATCGGAAAGTTTCATATCTAACTCCCGAAATAGAAGGCGTTTAAGAGTGAGTGAAATTCATTATTTTCAACCACGATGGATTTTTTGTAGTTATAATTTTACGCCTGTTGGTCAGTGTTCTGCTGACAATGAAACTTCCATTTTTTCTTTTAACTTGCCGTCTGGTTAAGTTTCTTATTATAACTACTCGATTTAGCGACGAAGGAGGGGTAGAGACGTTCCAGTCGATGCCTCCCAAACGATTAATTTTATTTATGTGACGAAAAGTGTATCAATTTTATGTCAAATTTTCGTTGAACTAGGGAAAAATATATAAAAATCTACGGGAATAGAACTCAAGCAGTTGCAAAAAGTTAGTATAGATGGTTGCATACTATTCCTACAGATTTATTTTTTCCTCGCTTAAAATAAAATTGATCAGAAAGTTCAAACGAACTAGCTAAAACTAAAACTGATATAGTTCTGCGAACATTAGATATCACTCACCTTCCCTCCAAAAGAGGAAAGAACGAACTAACACGCAAAGCCTAACAATATGTTTACAGGCAGATTTCACTTCTGATCATTGTGGCGCCAACGAAATTGTTAAACGATGGCTTTAATATAAAATTTTCGGTTCTTACAGCCTTTGAACCTTGGTCACTAAAAAGATGCAAAAGACACTCAAATTCTCAGAGGGACATCCCTCTATCAGGGGAATTTGAGTGTATTTTTCAAATTTTTATTGACCAAGGTTCAAAGGCTGTAAAAACAGTGTTCCAAGAAAACGATGGAGCGCAAGCGCGAAAGCAGAGCTTCGAAGACCGCCTACTAGATGCCACTATTCTCGAAAACGAAACTAGGACGAAAACGAAACTAGCGCATCACGGAGAACTAGCGGCATCTCTTAGCAAACATACCAAAAATAAAAGGCATTTTAGCATTACTTTAGCGTTATTTTATAGTATATTTTATAGTATTTTATAGCGTTATTTTACCTAATGGTAAATGCACTTAGGTTGCAGATACTAGGACTGCAGAAAGAAATAGAAGAACTGCGACACACTTCCCAAAATTATAATACAGGGCGAAGCCGGGTACGTTCAGCTAGTTTTACATAAAAGCCATGTTTTAACAACTTATTGGTTGCCTCACTGGTCGTAAGTGAACTCTGCCTGTGTCTTCACCCACGATCACTTTATCAATGCCTTTACGTTGTTTAGTCCAAGTTCAAAGTCAATTCCTTCCAAACTTTAATTCTAGTGGAACCACACAATATCAAATTATCGAATTAAAAGTGGGCAAACTTATATTTGTGACTTACTTTGGACGTTCTTCCTCCAAAGCTCAAACAATTCACCTACTTCGTTTATAATTATGAAACAAACAGAGAGATGCCAGAGAAAAATACCAAACGTTGTGTTAAAACACAACTTAGCTCGCTTCGTTCACTTGGCGCTAATGACCTAGCTGTCGATGCGCCATTAAGCCTCAATTCCCCCCCCCCCCCCTCGCTTCGTTCACTCGGTCAATAATGTTGAACGAACAGATTTCCAATATGAGCACTTTAAAAAAAAAACACTTTTGGTACGACTGTTCGAAACAATTGTTTAAATCAAAAATAATTTTCGTTTCGACATGGTTTTAGTTATCATGATTAACTGGTTATGTTTACCGCTTTACAAGAAATAGCGGAATACGTTCCAAATTCAAATTTTTTTTCATAATAGCAGTGTGTTTATTCTTGAATCTGGGAAAGAACGTCCACAACTCGACTAGTTTTACATTGCTGTTAAAGGACATTTTAAAATCACCAAAATAAATTATCTCAGGCATAACATCCAATTTTGAATAATCTCTTTAATTCCATGAGCACTTAGTTTAAACACGTTGGGCTATTTGACGTAGATGTAAAAAATTCATAACGGGAAACACTGAAGAAATTCTGAAAAGAAACGGTCTTGGAATTCTTTTTACGATAATCTTATCAAATTAGATCAGGGCCGGGATTTAACCGAATTTAGGCCTACTAGTTTTAAAAATAGCCATGGCCAGGAATTCCAACGGTCAAGCCAAGTGACTGCTGCTCCTTAGAAAGTGTGAACTACCAAACACAGCAGTTTTTAGCATAAAAAATACACGTTTTTTTTGCTAATTAACAGCAAACTATTGGGTTTGCTAGAAATCTGTATCTGTACCCAAAAAACGGCAGTTGCCACTCTTTTGCCAGCGCTGTCCCAAATATGCTTTAAACAATGCTTTAACAATGATAAAAACAACAATATCTTTTCCGGCAGAAAAAGAAAAAGAATTTATCGGAGGAAACATTGCAGAACTATTCTGCATTTTTTAATTGAGGCGCCAGCCTTATAGGGCGCGTGTATGCAACCACTCGCTTTTGCATTCTCGCAGCTAGAAGCTAGAAATCACCTCAAATTCCCACATGGCGGCGGTTTTATGTCTGCCGCCTCGCAACGAAAATAGCAAACAACGTGAGTTCAGAAGCGTTTGGGAAAATTGTTTCGTCATGAGGAATTCTTTATATTATTGGCACGGATTATAAGACTGCAAGTATTTACTCAAACGTGTCGGAATTAGCTAATCCATTTAGCGTTGTTACCATGGCGATGTCACCTTTGCCGTCGCGATTGAGTTCTAGCTGCGAGAATGCAAAGGCGAGTCGCTCCCTTATGCCATGCGCCCCAAAGCTACAAAACGTGCTACACTACAGA
Organism: Lithobius niger; assembly: GCA_023313725.1. NCBI lineage: Eukaryota > Metazoa > Arthropoda > Chilopoda > Lithobiomorpha > Lithobiidae > Lithobius > Lithobius niger. Next base: position 11,987 of record JAHWFP010044788.1, on the reverse strand, counting down.
ACACTAAAGCACCTAATACGTACACAGTCAAGACCAAAACAACAACAACAAAGACACGACATCAGCCAGTGAAGCAATGGTGTAACAATAATGCGGTAAACAACAATGGCGAGTACTGAGACTAACAATGTCGAGACCCCGCAGGGGCCGAGCCATTGTTGAGCTCAGTACGAGGAAAGCGGGTAATAACCTATTTATCACCCAGTCGCGTTACAATTGAAAAAACGCATTCACTGTCATTGTTATTGCACCATCGTCTTTGTTCGCTGAAGGAGAAAATAGGCATTAGGGTTCATTTTTGTGCAAACATTGTTGCACGCACAGTAGTATTGTCATGCTTTCTGAGCAAAAGAACGTCAGCACGATTCGTTCTTTGTCGCGCACGTGATGGTCCTTTGTCGATCTCAGTACTCCAAGCCTGGGATGTAAATCCCAGTCCTCCAGGCCTGGGATGAAGGTAACAAGCTTGTTGCTTTGTTACAAGCATTGTTGTATAGTACTGAGACCGTTTAAATTGGGTGATAAAGGTTTCATGAAGTCACGTAATCGGGGTTGAGTGAAAAAACGAAAAAAAATATCTGTCTGTTCCCGGGTTACAGGGCTTTGAAAGACACAAATAATGCGCAGTCGGAGTCAGTGCGAAAAAAAAAGAAACCAAGCCAAAGGACGTGAAAGACACCGTCTGCTCCCGGGAAATGAAAGAAGGACGGTGGAATGAATCAGACGATACATGGATTGAGTGAGCGAAGCAACCTTAGCGAAATTACCCATTTCAAGAACCTGCTTTATTTAAATTACACATTTCACTGTTATGGGGCAGCTGTACTCCGACATTTGCCCGTCTTCATATAGGTTGTGCAGAAATGTCGTCTCCATCTGGCATTGTACTTGGTTTCATGAAGTCACGTAATCGCGATTGAGTGAAAAAAAAAATATATCTCTGCTTTCGGGTTATAAGGCTTACAAAGACACCAAAAATGTGCAGTCGGATTCAGTGCGAAAAAAACAAACCAGGCCGCAGAAAGAAACCGTCTGCTCCCGGGTAACGGAAATGGATGAAGGATGGTGAAATTAATCACAAGATACATGGATTGAGTGAGCGAAGCAACCTTACCGCAATTACCCAACTTCAAGAACCGGAATTATTTAAATTACACATTTCACTATTATGGGGCAGTTGTACTCCTAGAGTTGCCCGTCTTCATGACGGGCTTTACAGCTAGTAGTATATAAAACCCTAAGGGCGGATTTACGCAACGACAAGTTTTCGCTCACTAGCGTTGACTTGATTAATACTAAATCTGCTGGCTGCTTCTCACTTTTGCCGAAGAATGTGGCTTTCGAGTTGTCTACACGTAGTAACCATGGCAACGACGCAGACGCAGATATTCTCCTTGTGCCTCGCGACACGACGTACGATGCATGCGGAATGACAGCGTCGATTTGTGACAACAAGAAAATAATTTTTACTGCAGTACAAGACGGCGGACTGATTTCTGAATACCTGCATTCGATGGTTTGTTTACGATACGATAACCCCGAAATGCACGTTATGTTGGATTTTGAATTCTCGCTGCGAGCAGCGTTTTATTCTACCGTCCTCTGATCACTGCTAGAAGCTGCACGAGAATAGTTAATTTTGGAAAAACCGTGAAATGACAACAATGTTGCAGCAATATTTAAAATTTTAGTTGCACTTTATTCTTTATCCGTGTGTTATTTATAATACATTTAATTTGTTATGACTGTATTACCGCATATTTAGTAGAAGCTGGAAACTAATCGTAAATAAATAACGGTTGACTACCAAACAGCGTTCGGCGAGCGAAAAAGTCTCGTTGCAAAAACGCGCCCTAAACGAGATATGCATGGTGCATGCACAAACACCGCAACGGTTAAATTCGCGCTGTTCATGGATTCGCATCTCAAATTGAAGGCGCCATTTTGAGACGATTAGCATAGCGACCTGTTACAAATTCCGTGGTATAAAATGATATGTTCGTCACATGAGATAAGGCAGCAAACAGGAGCAGCAGAACTCATACAGGCCATAATAATACAAAGTTTAACTCTGATCCGGTAAGTGTTGTGGGACTGTACAGTACAGCGCCAGACAAACAGACGCAAACAGGTAGGCAGAAAGTTAGGGCGTAGTTGCGCAACTACTCGCCTTTGCATTCTCGCAGCCAGAATTAGTCGCGATGGCAAAGATGTCGTTGTCATGGTAATAACACTACGTGGATTAGCTTACTCCGACATCGTTTCAGTAAATACTTGCAGTCTTATAATCCGTGACAATAAGATACGGAATTCCTCCTGAAGAAACAACTTTCACAGTCGCTTCTGAAGAATATTATTGATTGTTTTCGCTGCGCGCCGCCATAACTAAAACCGTCGCTGTGTTGGAATGCGAGATACTTTCTAGCTGCGACTCGTTGCATAAACGCGCCCTTAAGAAAGTTGGGAATACGCTTTCGGCGACCAGAATAGAACTACTATCAACTATGCTTGCTTTTACTTGTATTATTGTTGAGTACAATGCTTATTTTTAGGATAATTAAAGCTGTCAAAATCCTCGTAGCCAACGCATTCATGACATCGCCACCACCTGTTGAACAAAATAATGGATAGGCGAATAATTATTGCCGCGCTGTGACGTACCATAACCTGTTCGACAGCCATGGCCTAATCTGAATTACTAAACCACCGGAAATTGATTTTTAATAATTATTCACAGATACAATTTCAAGCTAGAAGTGTAATTAATTTCGCTTGCATGTTGACCAGCTATGAAGGACTATAGCGCAGAACGAATAAATTTGAACCTACTTCCATTTATCGATCAACGTGCAGGCTAATCAGCAATCTAAGCAGTTACGTAGCTGAAAAGGAGAGTGTGGCGGATCTAGGCCCCCCCACTCTGCTTTGAACGGGGTTTTTAAACTGCCAAGATGAGGCGTCATTGACGACTGATGAACAAAGCGAACGATGTAAGCAAATTTCAAACAGCTTCTTCAATGCTCCATATTGGTTGGGGACTCAGTGGCGGAAGGAGCTTAGGCTGGGTCCCCTACGCAAAATTTTGTTTGGGCTCCGCCCCCTCAACAAAGAAACTTATTTTTCAACAAAATATGTAATACATGCCAGAAGCACATATTCAGAATTTGTTTATTGCTGTGGGGGAGGGGGGATGGGTGCAGAATAGGAAAAAAAAAATAAGGAAGTCAAAATGGGGTCCGAAAATTCAGCTAAGGTTTGTTCAGCGGAGAGTGCTGTTAATTCCTTCGGCACCCTGTAAAACAGTTCATCTTTAGTAATTTTAGTGCCTTGATGTCTTCCCCCCCCACCTGGGGTTCGCCATTGATGTATGCCTAAGATTCTGAAGGGTGCTGCAGCCATAGGGTCTTACGGCGTCGTCGGGCAGATGAGTGGAAGCGGTTAACGCTCGCTAAAACCCTTTTTCTGTACCGTAATTGTTTGCTTTGCATTATGTTGTTGTTGTAACTCAATGGAGTGAAACCCAAACCAGTTTATCTGCCCCACTGTAGACGACGATATAAGGCTGAAAGCAGCTGGAGCATCTGTACTCATAAATGCCTAACTTTAACTTTGATCTGGTAAGTGGTGTGGGTGTACAGCCTGCGTATTATGTAGCTGTTGTTGTTTTTATTTCTATTTTTGGGAAGCCGAACCTAAACCGGGCTACCTGCTGGCTGCCCCACTATACATAGAAAAGATGACAAGAGAGACAATTTAACTGGAGATATCTACGCGGAAAGTCCAGGATGTTACGCGTGTTGTTGTTTTATCTTGAGGGAGCCGAACAAAAGGAGTTCCCTTCTCGCTTTGATTAAAGATTTTCTTACCAACCGTACACATCAAGTCTCAATTGGAGGTAAAGTGTCATATGTCTTGACAGTACTGAGCGGTGTACCACAGGGTTCCATTCTTGGCAATTTATTTTTTGTTTTGTTTTGTTTTTTATTTTGTGCAATTACGAGCTTAACTGCAAGCTTCCTCTTTATTGTCCGAACAAGTATGCTGATGAGTTGAAATTGCATAACTGGGTCATAAATGTCCATGACTCTACTGCTTTGAGAAATGCTCTAGATGAAGTTGGTGACTAGTCCGAGAGGTGGCAGCTTCCAATTTCAGCCGCCAAGTGTAAAGCCCTGCATATTGGTTCCAATAATCAGGAACTGGATTATTATCTGCTCGGTTCGGTTTTGAAGCAGGAACCTTTGTTAAAAGACCTTATCCGGCTTTCATGAAATTTAAAATTTTACTTCCATTGCAACTACATTACTAAAGCTGCCAATATGCGTCTGGCGATGATTAAACGTTGTTTCACGTCTGGTCACATCCCAACCTTGGTTTGGGCGTTCAAGGTGTATGTCCGCCATATCCTGCAATATGCCTCCCCTATTTGGTCCCCACATTTATTAAAAGACATCGACACAACTGAGCTGATGGAACGGCAATGTACTAAAAAACTTCCAGGTCTGAAAACCGTTTGTTATAAAGATAGATTGTCTAAAATGCACTTGGACTCACTTGAATTAAGGCGTTTACACGTTGATTTAGTCATGACGTATTCCATTATTCATGGAAAAACCGACATAGAAGTGTCTAATTGCTTTACCTTACGGCGGTAAAGAAACTAGGAAACAGGCTTTGGGCCTATTGTAGGCGGAGCGAACGAATCTTCATTTCAAACTTATATTTAGTTTTTATTTTAATGACGATACCACATTTGTTAATAATTCTTAAAAATCTGGGTACATTACTTAATGGGCTTTGTTGGGCTGTTTGCCTTTTGGTATGACGTACTGCTGTTCTTTGCTGGCCTTTTTCTTATTTTAGACTTTTTTTTTAATGCAGGCCTATGTTAGGTGTCAAATTTACGTTAACAAGCTTTCGTTTGCTCCAGCATTTAGTTTTTGTTTAGTTATTTGTGGCCGCTTTTCGCAGCCAACACTGAAGACGGTGGGCCATCGCCGCGACTAAAAATAAAACAGCACGTAATAAGGCGTTTAACTGCAAGCCAAACAATCATCAGAACGATAGTTTTTCACAATAGTCAGAAGATTCAAAAGGTTCACAAAACTGCTTTGGTATAAGATTTGACACCGCCACCAACGAAAATGTTAAGCTGGCACACCTCTATCATGCAAGATAATATATTATTTCCTAACTCTATGACTGCAACAGCGATCTCTATTATATAATCTGAAAGAAATAACCATCACAATTTAGGTTTAAAATGTGTTAGATTTTAGACCTAATTTTAGGTTTTAGGCCTAATTTTTAGCGTTTAGGCCTAATATTTATCTCCGATTTACTTTCGTTAGTAGCAGATTAAAACAGTGGTTCGAGATTAAGCCTATTCCTTCATGCGATGCAACACGGTTTTGGTTTCGAGTCCACGTTACCGTGGGAAGAGGAATTGAGAGAGGCGGGCAAATTATTGTTTCGTGTTTCGTGCTTTCATGTTTCGTCTGATGTCAATATCGTTTTATAATACCGCTTGGCCTTGATACGACGATTTCAGATTTCATATTCGGGATTCCCAACGCTAGTGTAGGCGCCACTTTCGTTGACATGTTGATTTGAATAATCTCCAAAGCATTCTTTTTTCAAATGAAACTAACGTGTGTCGTTAATGGAATCCTTTTGTTTTTATGGTTGCGTTTGTTACTGTAGTGGTTAAATGCAAGCATCAAATGTTGTTATTTCGTTGAGTTACGTCGAAAAAGATTATTAGCTAGAAAGAAGCAACCAAAATTTAATTTGCCGTGTTTTTTAAAGTTCACTTGACTATACCATTAGCATGGTGTATGCTTCGTCGGAATTCCGTTACTATTCACGACTCCAAATTTACAGTGGTGAGTGTTAGATATAAATTCGAAAATTTTAGAATTTCTACAGTAATAATTGTTCGATTTACGTTAAATTTTGGCTCAGTAACACTTTTGGGGGTAGAAAGCGTTGTGCGAAATTTCATTTCAATCCGACCTTTCGTTTGGGCTCCACCCAGACTAAAAAAGTGCAACCAACGGACCAACGGACCAACATTTTGCAATTTGGTGTCCGTTATAGGCTACGCTTCGCTTGCTCGCTCCGCCAATTACACACTTCTATGTCGGTTTTTCCAGATATACTGTTTTTCTTATAAACCTATACAACTTAGACAAGGACATTACAATTGTGAGCAGTTTCACGTCCCTAGTTGGGATTCCTCTAGCGAATTTGTACCTTTATGACACTCGCTCCGTTTGTATTTGATTCACTTAAAAGATATACTGTTTTAACAGATACGACTTAGGAGATTAGAAAAGGGAGATCTCGAGAATTGGAGACGGTGTTCTGAATCCATAGACTTTTTGATGGAGAAAGAATGCCAGTTTAAGGAAAAAAGTAGCTAAGTATGTGAAGTGTAAACGGGGAAAGTTTAGCAAATACGCAAAGGCATTATATAAATAAACTTCTTGGCGGTGTAAGTCATTTGAAGCAAACTAATGCTCGTACCGATGAATCAGCTCAATTGTGAATCTCACTGGACGTATTTGACGGAGAAGTTTAAGTAAAAAAGTTGCTAAAAATGAATTGTAACAAGAGGGTAAATACGTAAAGATACTTTTTTTAAATAAATTTCATTGAGCATTAAGTTATCTGAAGCAAACTAATGCTAGTATAGATGAACCGTCTTAAATCTGAGATTTAGCTGCGATGACCACCACTGGGGTATTTTTCCCTACTTGAGGGCGTTTTTTCTGGATGCGTATTTTCCAGGGAGCGTTTTGTTGTGGGGTTTTTTTTCCGGGGGCGTTTTGTTGGGGGCGTTTTTCCGTATACCGTGTATGGCGTTAGGGCCGATTAGTCGCTCGTAATAAATTCAAATTCAACTTCATTGCATTGTTCCAGTCGCAGTGTTTTCTTGTTTAAAAAAAACAAACTCGAGATCGCTTTTTTATTTGTATTTACTTGTAATTTTTCTTTTTTTTTTTTTTCGTTTTTATCATGTTGTCTTAATTCCAGGCGGGGTGTTAGTGGCCTAGCCATTCCCTGCACTTTGGCGAATTAAACTTATACTAGTTGTTCCCCGTATCATTCGCCGGTCTAGCTGATTCCCGCTGATTCAACTCGGCTCTAATAGTCAGCATTATTGAAGCAATAGTGTTTGTTTCTCATTGTCGGCCGTCCGCCCTTTTTTCTTTGCTACCGTGGCAAGAATGAGCCCGCTCGCCCTCTTGCTAATTATTGAAGCTTTGTTTAATCCTGGTCCCTAACAATCCTTTTAGCTTTGCTCCTGAGCGAAATATATATATATATATATATATATAGATTATTATAAAACAAGAGTCACGGCATTGTTAGCATTCCTTTTCCTAAAAACTACAATCCAGTTTTGACCAGCTAGACTAAAGTAAACAACAGCAATCGTAGCATCCGGGAAACTGCAGTGACCACCAGCGTGCGGCCATCAAAACGAAAAAGATTTACTCGTAATCATGTGGCCATGCAGCAAACCAGGGTCTTCTGATAACACGACAACTGCCACGTTACCACGACACTATGCACATCGTCACAAACTGGTCTTCTCTGCTGTCCTCGGATGCTCCAATGGGTGTTTGTTTATTTCCCCCCTACTGCAGTGCTATTTATCTTCATTTAACCAGCAAAAACTCTTTTATATTAGTAAAATCAATCACTGGCTTAAGTTTTCTACGGGTCGACAAGTCACAACTATTTTTATTTTCAGAGAGCTGTATGTTAAGAGCAACTGTATAGTGATCACTGACAGTCAGTTTAATTAACGTCGAGCTATATTTATCAAAATAATTTGCTCTCACAAAGAGGAGTTACACGAGTGCATCGGCTTATAGTCGATACAACCAGTGGCGGAACGGGCGGGGTGCGGGGGGGCCGGCCGCGGGGCCGCCCCCCCCACGCTGCAAGACAGTAGAGGGAGGGCCCACACACAAATTTATAAAAAAATAAAGCAAAAGAGAGAGAGCGAGAGAGAACGAAAATGGAAGAGTGAGAAATAATGATCGAGATAAATAATAAAACAATTCCCGTCGTAGCATCCGGGGACTGCAGTAGACACGAAAGTAAATGAAGATAAAGCAAACTGCCGTTTACCTTCGAGATAAACTATTAATTTTACAGCTTTATTATGGGTTTATATCTCAGTTATTATTGCTTGTATCCATGGGTTGCCCAATCTTTTCCTGTATTTCTCTGCCTATCAGCATGTGAAAACTGCAATGCAGACGTGTGCGAGGCTTGCTCTATTTTTCTTACTTGTTCTTGTGCTGGTGTCAACTGCTGAACGATCGTTTCCCAAAACTTAATAATCTTAAGCTGAGTCCACACTTGACCCCGAACACCACGTTTGGGTTCTGGGCCCGGACTTTCAAACCAGGCAACACAAAAAGAGAAAACCCGACACCCGTCTTTCCATACCCCGTCCACATAGGACCCCTAAATCGCGGCCATGGGCCGGGCTTTAATAACTCTTCTCTCGCTACAGCATTTTCGGCGCTGTCATTGTTCCTTTCTCCTCTCCCCTCCTTTGGTTTCCTTTTATCTCGATATTGTTTATCAGCACTTGCTGTCAAAACATTTCCATAAAGCGCGGCCCCGCACACCGACCACGTCCACATTTGAAATACACGGGGCCGCGGCCTGAAGTCCCGCTTTTGACCAGAACATGAAGGTCCAGGTCGGGCTCAGTGTGAACAAATTTGGCTCAGGCTCGGGCTTTTTTTTTCAAGTGTGGACGGAGCTTAATTTACAAAGCAGCGTAACACAAGACAGGTTAACAGGTTTTTGTCATACTTTCGAACGAAAATCGATTTGCAAGGAAACTTTACTTCAATTTTACATTAAGGACACGGAGGAGGGGGAAGTGAAAGGGCGGGGAAGGCAGGGGACTTGATACCATTTACCAAGCATATGTCGTCCTAAGTCATATATGGGGTGGTGCGGGGAAGGAGGGGGGCCCCGCTCCAATTCTTGCACCAGGGCCCACGCTGACTAAGTTACGCCACTGGATACAACTATTTACTTATTTTACATTTAACCTTATATCACCAATGACAAATAATAAGAAATAAAATAAAAACACTTTACGTATCATGAAAAGATGGTGTGGAATACGGAAGGTCAATAGGACAACTACCACTGCTCCAACAAAATTTAGAATTAATAATGTCGTTTCCAGAACTGTGTAAGATGGACTTTGTCAGGGGATAATTTAAAGGCTGCCACTAAAACTGCACCAACAACAATATCAGGAAGCGACTTCCAAGGTGCTACCACACTCATTGCAAAAAAAAAAAAAAAATCGTCTACATTCAAATCTCGATGTCTGGAGTCGAGCTTGAATGGATGATCACGAGGTGAATTGTAAGTACTGAATTCAAATAGAGGTAAGTCCACCGAAAAAAGACCGTGAACAATCTTACATGTGGTATTAAGTCTGATTTCAGCTTCGGAAGTTCAACTGTTTAGATTCGCCATCCGCAAACTATCTCCGGGAAAAAGATTCCGAAATCCCAACAGGCTACATGTGAAAGGGCTGGACCGATTCCAGGAGGTCAATATCCTGCAGCAGATACGGCCACCAGGCCAGGCTTGCTCATTTCAAAAGCGGTCTCACAAAAACCTTAAAAGCCGACTCACGCACCGCTACATTTTCGGAAGTAAAACATCGTATCACAATAGCCAAACGGCGAAAAGCGTTTGCTACAATCTTTGTACAGTGGATTGTCGATTTCAAATCCAGGGAAAACCAGACACCCAGATCTTTAGTCATCTCGGTATGCAGTAACGTCGGTACTGGTACACTACTCATTAAACAAATTTCCCCATTTTCCATAACGGTAAGCTGCCAAAAACAACGCAAGTAACACATTTCGCTATGAAACTGATATTTAGAAAGCACAGATTGTTAGAAAGCACTGGCATGTAGAGCAAACACCCGTTGTAGCATTATTGCAGCCTTGTTTCTCTACAGTTTTGTACTTTGAGTAAAACAACATCAGATAGATAAACTGCCAGATCGCCTGCCTTTTGGCCAGGATGGCAAGTGAGGGATCGTTTCTTTTTAGGCGCCTGAGGTACCGAAAATCCACCGGCCTTACTGCCCGAAGGACGCTCGGCTATGCAGACTACAAAAGCTCCGCCAAATCACCGCTTTAACGGTGGCCTCAAAGTCTGGCGGGGAAGCCATACCACAACGGGCAGTCAGTCGAACTTAAACGATGTAGTCCAGTACCTTAAAGTGAAGAAAGCCACCACGTTTTCGTTGATCGCATGATCCAGGGAATTAGGCAAACAAAGTCGCAGCTCGTGATTCAAATTCTCTCAGAATTTACTGGATATTTTTACTGGATAGTTACTGGATACATTTACGGATCAGAAATTTCCGCCGCGAATATCTGCGGCGAATTCTAGACGCGTATAAAAATTGAGAATTTTATCTCCAGTTGTCCACCAAACTCTTTTTTATCCAGAATAGTAGTGGCATGCAGGTGAAATATTCAACTGTGACACTAACAAGTAGGCGTGTGTAACTACGCATAGCATGGTAGCGCGTTTCGATAGCTTAAAGCAAGTTGACTGAAATCCAAGGTTGCATAAAGGTTGATGAGCTGGAAATCCTCCAAGCTCTTACGTCTGCACATGCGTAATTCGCTGGGTACAGCAGATAAAAATTCATTACTCACTGCTAAGAGAAAGGTCTTTTCCAGTGGTGATACCCTTGCAGAACTCGCCATCTTATTCACTATCAACCCTAATTTTAAACATTAACAATACACTTTACATGTTTTTTGGCGTTTAAATTGCAATTTTTACCTGGTGATTAACCAAAGCCTCAACCACTTTTACGGAGAAAAATTATTAGGAAAAATTATAATTTAGAATAATGGTCCTGCTTCACTGCCATTTTTGGTCTCATACTGGCAGTCGTGTCCGGGTTCGCCCGTGGTTGTTTCCCAGTTTTCTCTCGGTGTTGCCTGAACGTTCACTGAGACATGGTATTTTTCTTTTTGTAATACTCCTCTTTTCTTACCATTCTCCCTCTCCGTCTCTCTCCTCCCCCTTTCCTCCCATCATCTCCCTCCCCTCTTCCTCTCCATCCCTGTCCCGTTTCCCCTCTCATATTGGGACACATGGGGGGGCCCCCTCCTTGTAGTCTAAAATTTCCTTTTTAACCGCAGATGCCCTTTTTTTTCTACCACTGCAACAAAACGGTCAACAAAACAGATCGAAGAATTGTTTTTTTTTCAAGCCAAGATACCTTTTGCCCTTTTTTTCTGCTGCCATCGTTACAAAATGGACAAGAAAATGGTCTTGGGGAGGGGGGAAACACTGTGAGGCAACCCCCCCCCCCCTCAAAAGAAGTTTGCAGAATTTGCACCTTTTTTTTCAATTGTGTCCTGGCCGCCCACTCCCCACTTTGAAAGTCTGCGTATGCCACTAAGGCGATCCATTCAGCAGAATGGTCGCTACACTTGTTGAAGGAAAATACGTATTAAAAAGAACTAGTTTTTTTCCTTGTTGCATTTAACACGGAAAAACTCACGTTAAGTTTAGATACTTGCTGCTTACTCGCAGCATGCTCGCTGTTTACGACAAACAAGTAATTGAAACAAGACCAGCTACCATGTCTGGATCTGTTATCCGTTATGACGTGGACGCTTTGTGACAAATGTGATTACCGATATGAGTTCTATTCTTTGAAAATGGGAATAATAACCACTTTCCTATATGAACAACAGAAATCTGACATGTCTTAGGGCTGTTTCCTTAGGGAATGCACTCAAAGAATGCCGACGTCGTATATCTGGTTGCAGATTGTCAGCAACGACTAGCCTCTTCAAATAAACGGTTAAATGACGAGAAAGAGGGAGAGTTAGCCATATCGAGGTTTCAGGTTTCACGCAATGGTTAGCCACGTTTCTCGTTATGATTAA
>JAHWFP010044787.1:0-22638 GCA_023313725.1 Lithobius niger | reverse complement strand
CAGAAAAATCTTAAAAGGTCATACCTTCTCACTGTATTCAAGCATCCCGCGCGAAATAGCTTTTGCAACATTTACAATAGAGTGAATTTAGCAAAACCGTTTCTCACGAGGGGAAAAATAGGTAAATGAATGCCTTTGCTACATTTGGACATGTCTGAAGAAAAGGCAAGCCTACTGGGAGAAATGTACCTACCTTTAACAAAAAATTAATGAAATAGTGTTGTGAGCAGGAATAAGTGTTGGATTTGCATTTTGTACTCGCAGTAAACAAGGATAGTGCTTTTTTTTTAGCGAGACTAGTCATTTGAAGTTAAAACGAAACCATCGCCGCATTCAGGAACTCCACCTCACGACCTTTGCAATTATTTCGCTGGGCGATTCTGCAGCTTCACTAGATGAAATGCATACAAGTTCATTCACTTCATAAGATTAATGCATATTGACCTGTCTGCATTTAAGTAGTTCGTTGTTAGGGTGATTGTCATTAGACATCACTGCACATCACAGTTCGTCGATAAAACCTACACCATTATAAATGTACGATTTGCGGCAGAAGGTGAGAGAGACGATTTTGCTAGGTATTTTCAATCGAAATTTCCTAGGTATTTTCAATCGAAATTTCCTAGGATCTTTTATATGCTACAATGTACCATAAACACGAGGTACCACAGGACCCTTCTCGTACATCCTCTATTAGTATATGCAAGCCTGGTATGGTCACCGTATCTCCTACACGACATTGGCTGCCTGGAGGCTGTTCAACGTCAGTTCACGAAATGTATAGCTAACCTTCAAGATCACCCTCCTGCAGACCGTTTATCTAGATTGTGACTATCGCCACTCGAGTTACGCCGAATTTGGGCCGACCTCGCACTGACTTTTCGAATTAATCGAGGAGAGTGGCCGATCGACCTACCCTTTTTCGATTTTTCTCCAGCCACTCAAACAAGGGACCACTCTTGTTAAATTACAGGTATCCGAATCGCAATCAGACTTCCAGGGGCATTTTTTTTGCTCTCCGTGTAGTCAAGATTTGGAACTCGCTTCCGGAGTGTGCCATCTCTGCCACCTCAGTCAGTGCCTTTCTGAGAATCATTCGCAAATTAAAACTTGACCATTTTCTTAGGCGGACCTAATAACCACACTTTGTTTTGCTTTACTCTCCCCTTTTCTCTTCTTCTTCTAGTTGCGGCATAAGCGGCCTTGCGCCCTGCTGTTAACCATGCTTACCAGCAAAAGTTATTATTATTATTATTATTATTATTATTATTATTATTATTATTATTATTATTATTATTATTAAATGTCAGGGTTGGCTGAAGCCAGGGTCGAAGCCAGGACCCCTGGCACATCGGAAAGTCGTGTTAACCAACAGACCGCCTTTCCCCGCTTTCAGTAAACTGTGCACTCATTTCCGCAGCTCCTTGCACCTAACGTGACAGGATAATCCTCCTGTAAAGGTCGTGACTTTGGTTAGATGATGAGGCCTCCCACAGCCATTTTCCAATTGGCTCCCGGGATCAGAGTTGCACAACTGGCCGGAATTCGTTTTATTTCGGCAAGCACGTTAACCAACGAACTCTTAAGCACGTAAATCCACCACAATAACGGCAACAGGAACGGCTAAAACCCTACGTGGATCCCTTAAGTCTTCTATCATACGTTTTCCTTCTACGAGCCGGCCCAAAAAACTGATGGAGTGTTTCACCACAACGGTTCGACTGGTACGAGGAAGCTAAAATAATGACCAGACACGAAGGCAGGAAGCGATTAATTCGAGAGGTTTGGCCATTACTCTTCTTTAAATGCTAAGCTTTTCGCTTCTTTATCCTGGTGAAAGAAGAGCAGGAGGAACAAGCAATTTTCGTTGATAAATGTTGTTTATTTTTATTTTTCCTTTCTGTCTCTCTTCTTGTTTTCTCTTTCATCTTTTCGAAAACTGAACTCTTTACTTGTTTCGCCCGACCAGGCTGCCGTTACGGCCGGAACTTGATTTACCGTCTCGGAACAGCTACGGGTGTTTTTGGACGGCCCTATTTAGCGTTATTTATAAACGTATCCCTTCACGGTTTTTAGAGCTGGTATCAGTGCCTAAAAACCTTGGAAAAATTCACGACTTTAGTTCCTGGATATTGTTAGTCGGGTCATTGTACTTTTTTTTTTTTTTCTAATTTAAATATTTAGTCTGGCGTTGATTCCGCATTTTTGTGCATGCGCATTTTTTCTTTGGCGGTTGATTTCAGATTATAAGTATTTTGACCAAATTTACGATCGTCGCCTTTCACAATAAAAGACAACAGCCTGCGATGGAGTGGAGCACTTTTTAAACATTTTAATACAGCAGTAAGTGTTTCACCTGGGCTAAACACTGCAGCAACGTTGTTGTATCTGAAAGCTTACAGGAAAGCTTACTCGTGTTCCTTTCCTGTTTTGACTTCGGTGTAGTTAAACCTTGCCTTCAACATCAAATGATTTCATTTTTGTTTTCTAATTTAATGTAACATACATTAAAAATAATAAGGCATTTTTTTTCTAAAACAGATCCTTGTGGTGGGGTGGGGGGAGGTAATTTTTGGAAGGAAATATTTGAAGTGGTTGAAAATTTATTGACTGATCTTTGCGAACCCTGGTTGTTGTTTTCGGAAGCCTGAGGCCCACAGAGATGAATATAATGAATTGCAGCGAATTACCTACATATTTGAGATCGGTATCAATGCAAAATCTGCAATGCTTATATCGATATTTGCGTTTTGGTCGAGATTAACGTGGTAAATCTAAGTTTTAGCTTGGCAGCAAATTTCACAACAATCAGCCTGCTCAACGGGTTCAAAGGATTTTGTAACGAGCGTTAACATCAAAGGAACAGCAAAGGCACATGTTTCAGTAATATCTGTTTTGGTGGTTGATTAATCCGAACATAGGTATCTCCAACAGGGGCGTCGTGCCATTGGGGCACGAGTGGGCATGTGCGCCCATCCCCCCTCCTCTCAGCCCATCCCAGATTCCCAAAAATAGAGACGATTTTTTGTTTGTGTGTGGCCGGCCGGCCGCCTGGCGCCATTACTGCAATTTAAAAAAGTATCAATTTGGGCCTTCCAGCTATCTCAAACTTATTAAAATTGCTGAAAATGCGTGAGTTTCCGGTGCTCTATCCCGGACCCCGCTGGGGGAGCTTACTCTAATTTTGTGGGTGCGCGACGCCCCTGATCTCACAAAGCATGTTTAACACAATGAACTGAACCTTCCGTTACCTTTCATGCAAATTTTGATGATTTACAGCTTTTTGTGCCTTTTTTGTTTTACATTTTACTGTTAAGCATTACACTAAATTTTGTTTGTTTTACCCCTTCCTAGAGTTTTTCTTTGAGAATTGATTTGTAATTTTCACTTCTCTTCGTATTTATTGAATATTCATTATATATCCATTTTCATCTATAGTGAAGTATACATTTATGTTTTGATCTATTAGCCAACTGCAGCCACATTTTTGTTTTCGCTGGTAAAATCCAGCCTTCTCGCTGGTAAATATCTAGTACCCTCACACTACACGCGAACAACAGATCAAATGAGATGAGTGGTTTTTTTTTCTGTTTTGTCGTCTAATTTGTGAGAATGGAGAAACTTAAATGCATTTAAGTAAAGTAATAGTTGTTGGTTAGAAGCGAGCAGTTATCGGTTTTTAACCAACGGCTGAGATCATTGGCCCGGCTCGAGTATGCAAAGGTCGAGGGCGTCAGCCCGAGACTTTTGCATACGAGAGCGGGGACAATGATCGCAGCCGTTGGTTAAATATCAGTAACTGCGAGATTCTAGCCAATAACGGTTTTATGCCACGGTTGGGACGTCTAGCTAACTCTTATTTTATTAAAACGTGTTTGTGTTTTGTGAAAACATCTCGATATGAATGAAGGTCATTCCATTTTAGTTTATGGAGGGTGGAGTGGATGGTAGAGTGACGAGTCCTTTGCGTCTGTTTGTGGGGGGAGTGGGTGGGAAGGAGACGAAGCGTCGTTTCGCCGTATTTCACGCTAGCCAGCTCGCTTGTGTTTTCGAAGCTTTTCGGAGTGATAAGAACTTCGATAAGAGGCCGCAGGGATAGAATGACATTCTGGGAAGGTATGTAATTCATTTTGAGCGTTTGTAGTTTGAGAATTGTTTAAAAAATACGATAATAGGGTATCAGTATGAATGAAGGTCATTGCATTTTAGTTTGTGGAGGGAGGGGGGAGTTAACACAGAGTGAATAGCTTACAGGCCAGACATATAAGTGTTCGCAGGGAGCGATTTCATTCCTTTTAAGTAATTCCTTTTGTACGTTTTTACTACGTTACGTTTTTTTTTTTTTTGCAAGCTGTATTTGGTTGTTGGTGTGTGCGTTCCCGGTCGCGTGATCCGGAAATGTCAAAAGTGTGGGTTATTGGCAAAAGTGTGGGTTATCGGCAAAAGTGTGGGGTAACTTGATAACCCACACTTTTTGCGATCACCCACACTTCCGGTGTTGGTTAACGGGATTTAACCAACGGAAATTTAGCATGGCGTTGAGTTAGCGTGATGTCACAGCCGTGGTATAAAGTTTGAATTTCGCAACGAGATAAGGCGTGCGGTTTGCGGCATTTCAAAACAGATTACAAGAAATTAGTTAATAATTCCTCCCTTTTTTGTTCTTCGTGTTCATTAAAGACGGTTTGCAGAGAATTAGTTGCTCATTCCTTATTAGGTTAAATAAATGGTTAGTGCCGATTTTCTGAAAATGTGGGTTAAAGTAATGCCTGCTTCCATAAACGGCACAAGAGGGCATCGTGTGTCAGTCTCTCGTAGGAGGAGAAACTTCAAACCAAAAATGGCGGCATCGTTAGCGTCGTTTAACCATAGAAATAACGACAATACCTTCGGAAATTGACGAAATACTCGTGAGTGTTATAAACGGGACAGAAAGCCAATGGGCTCGATCAGTATTAAATAAATACAGTCTGACATTTAAGTCCAAAAGGCAACGTAAATAGGTTTGCATCCGTATTTATTTATTACTCGTACGTGAGCAGCCAGCATCTGAAGTTGAAGAACTTTTCTGTGTTCGATTTAAACCGTATTCAATTCGTTACACAAAATTTGAACCACGGATGCTCTATTCGGCACGCTTCTCGGCGCAGAAATACCATGTGTTATACTTAGCTCCACTCGTAACTACAATCAGTTTTAAAGCTGACTCTGCCGTACTAAAAAAAAAACTTGAGCAACCGGTCTGATCTAGCTTAAAATTTATTTAATCGTAGTATACGATTGAAGTCCTCATTCCAGCAAAATTTAGCAAAACTAAAAAATTAATATCTTCGTTCCTATTCAACATTTTTCGACGAAACTTGGCCAGACAGTACACAGGTATGAAAGGTATATTTATAGATTAAAAAAAATTATGCAATTCTGTGCAACATTAAGGGTAGGAAGCCACACGTAAATTTGAAAACTGTTCACTTCTTGTTGTGCTTCTTGTTGTTGTTCTATATACCAACCACCGTTTCCGAAAAAACTACTGGAGCTACCTAAAAATAATCTGAAACATGATCTAAGCCAGAAATTTCCTGGTACTTCACCTCAAAAAGACCACTTTTTCAATTGGTCGAGCCATCCCGGAGCCATCCTAGCTTTTAATCTACAACATTCTACACGTTCTTTTTAAGTATATATTAGTTTGTTGAACAGCATGTATTGACGTCTTTTCCGACAAAATGTAACTTAACGTAAAGTGACGTAACGTAATGCCCAGCCAACTTTCTCGAAAATTACGCGATTGTGACTTTCGTTGGAGAAGAATTTGGCATCACATTTAGTCATTATTACGTCACATTATATTCCGTACTTTCTTCCAGCTTACCTACTTGCCGCGTATCTACCTTCAGCTTGACTACTTGCAGCTTATCTCTCGCGTGCGGAAACATGAATTGAAGCGGAGATATCTGGTTTTGAATGATGCTAACTACATCCACGAATGTTGGGCAGCGAAGCCCACCGCTTCCTTTTCGGGGGGTGCTTTTGGAAACTGCTGGTCGTGGCCATGGCAACGAGAAGAAAATGAAGTAGCGACCACCAATTTATGTTGCCGTAAAACACTTCAAAAGCCGGACTGGAATTTGCCCGTACGAGTTTTAATATACAAAACAAAACCGTAAAAAGATATAAAAATAAAAATATATAGCCATTCATCCATCATGGGAAATTGCATGGTCATCGGCTCTGCAACACAGCGGTAAAGAAGCACTACATTCAAGGCGGTTTAACAATTGAGTGCAGTTTTGAAGTTGAGCACTTTTAAAGTCCATAAAAAGAATCAGGATGGACGAAGGAGGTTATAATATGGTTCTATGTTATGAATTACAACGTGCTCATAGATTGTTGCTGGGTGAATGGGGCCACTACAACGTGCGTATAGACGTAAGTGTCACAGCAGGCTTTTGTCAGCTTATCCACCAATTTCAATTCACAATGCAGGACTAAAATAAGTGAAGGAACGCCATCTCCTGCCTAACTAAATATGGATTAGTTAAGACTTGGAATCTATAAAGCTAAGCCTGAAGTACATGAGACAACAGTGACAGCGATCTCGATTACATAGAGATCGCTGTTGCTGCTGTTTCTTGTATTGCAGGCTAAGCTTTACAAATTCCAGGTCTTACCTGATTGAAGTCCTCTCTCCAGTAAAACTAAAACTATTAATTTCTCCGTTTCTATTCAATATATTTCGACCAAACTTGGCCAGATAGTAGATAGCAACTTTACCAAACTTTACACCAACTTTTATGCAATTCCGTGCAAGCGTAAACGTAGGAAGCCACACGTAAATTTATTTTAAAACTGTTCACTTCTTGTTTTTGTTCTGGTTCTTGTTCTTCTTGGCTGACACGGTTTCAGAAAAAAACTACTGCACCTACCTAAAATCTGAAACATGATCTGTGCTAGAAATTTCCCTGGGCTTCAACCTTACAGGGACCACTTTTTCAATTAGTCGATCCATTCCGGAGTTACGGGACCCTAAACTATCATTTTGATTGTTTTACATTGTTTTAACCATTGTATTTGTCAGATCCCCGAAGTTAAGCAGCATTGGGCTGGATTGTTACTTGGGTGGGTGACCGCCTGGGAATCTGGCTGTTGCAGACATAGGGCCTTAGGGCTTCGGGCAGATGACCAGGAGTGGTTAACGCTCGTTAAACCCTTTAACCCTTTAACCATTGTATTTAGGGAATATTGCCACTCAGCAAACTCCAGATCCATTCTTCGTGCATGCAACAATCGACTACATGTATAAACCTTTATAGCGTGACACCGTAGCCGTAAAAAAGGTACACGGATTACAAACAAAAACGTCAAGTGTGCCATAAAAAAAGGGATTATATGATTGAAGTTTCATTTTACTTGTTAAAATGAACACGGATAAAAATTGGTGATTTTTTAATTGAAATAATAAAATGTACAATTCAGAAAATTGCATCTGTTTAAGTGCTGTTGTGCTTTACCAATCATATACGTTACGTAAAGCACAACAGCACTTAAACAGATGCAATTTTCTGAATAGTACATTTGATTATTTCAATTAAAAATCACCAATTTTTATCCGTGTACATTTTAACAAGTAAAATGAAACTTCAATCATATAACCCCTTTTTTTACGGCACATTTGACGTTTTTGTTTTTTAATCCATATTTTTTTTAACTCGATTATATAGGGTGTCCCGGAAATAAACCGATAAACTTTAGGAGGTTATAGGGGACAAGGAAACCAGCAACTTTTGCTAATAAACCCATGTCCACAAATGAACTGTTACCGAGATACAGGGTATGAAAGTTTGCATTGTTAATGCAACAATGACAAAAATATCGGAGACGCCGAAACACATCAAGACACAATTTGTTACACGTTCACAGCGGTTTAGGTGCTGTGCAATGGTGCAGCAGTATCAAACCCATTATGTTCGTCTGAAGGGGCGACGAATCAATCTCTGTATCGAGGAAAATGGACAACATTTTGAACAACTGCTCTAAATTCGAGCGACATTAAATGTGACTAGTCCTTATTTCCCATCAACTCATATCAAAATGGAAGAGATCTCCAATTGGCACAGGGATTCATTTTGTGTAAAAGTACGTTTTGTTTCCTTTATCCTACAGAAAAACCTCCGTCCTACAAGACTGTGGGATACTGGGTTTCCCCCCCCCCCCCCATGTGCCTCTTCAGACGAACAAAATGAGTTTGGTACTGCACCAATGCACAGCACCTAATAAACCGCTGTGAACGTGTACAAAATTGTGTCTTGATGTGTTTCGGCGTCTGTGATATTTTTTTACTTTTTGCATTAACAATGCAAACTTTTACACCCTGTTTTTGGGTAACAGTTCATTTGCGGACATGGGTTTATTAGCAAAAGTTGCTGGTTTCCTTGTCCCCTATAACGACCTAAAGTTTGTCAGGATATTTCCGGGACACCCTGTATAATCTAAACGTATTAACCATCACAATTTCAAGGTAAAAATGCGTTAGCTTCTATAGCCGACCTATAGATTTTAGGCCTAACTTTTATATGCCGTTTTAAGTTTACAAGTAGCAGCTAACGGAAGAGTTGGGTTCGAGACTTAACGTTGCCTTGGCAACGAGGAATCTTTAAACTATTAGACCCAGGCATGTTAAATGCACATGTTAAATGCGACGATCAAATGTTATTATTTCGTTGAGTTACGTCAAAAAAAAACCTATTAACTATCAGGAAGCAACGCTGTCTTAATTTGCCTATTTTTTAAGTTCACTCGATTGCTGTTGGACGGACGGACAAAGTCGCTATAGTTTTCACAGATTTCGCTGTACAAGACTAAAAGAGCTCTTGTCTCCAAGCCAAAAGCAAGTGGGATCAAATCCCGTCATAGCCAGTGGGAATCAGGAGAAACATTATTCGGGGTACCAACACGCAAGTTCACCCCGTTGTACTAATTGTTGAATTTCCAAACTTTTCGGTGTTATCAGCATCTTGAAAAATGGAGAAAATTTGCAAGCCGCACACGTCCACTTCCGTGGCCTGAGGGGTGTTAAAAGACACTACCTGCAGGCGTGGTTATGGACTTGACCATAGTTCAACTAAGAGACTACACGATAATTTCGGAGAAAGTCGTGTTTTTCGTCCGTGTACAATTCCTTCGCTTCGATTCGTTCGCTTTGCATCAAGTGGTACCTTCCGTAGACAGTATGGAAAATTAAATGATAAATTAAAATAAAATAAAGTAAAGTAAATAAAATAAAGTAAGTAAATAAAACAAAGTAAGTATTGCGTGCGCGGCGTATCTTGAGTCCTGGAAGTATTTTACGAGCGACTAGTTCTTCCTGGAGGGGGCGGCTTTATACGACGGCCGCCATTGTTTTTGTAACCATCTTGGATATCAACAAGGCACTTGCTGCCAAAAACGTACAATCGATTATCGGTGTTCGTTCTGCGGCGAACTCAAGATAGGCCGCGCACACTTTAAATAAAATTTTCAAAAAAAAGTATGGAAAATAATGTAAACATCACCTGCCAAGGTTCGGTTTATACGTGATTTTGGTGGACATTTTCGGCGTTTTAGGCCGAAAATAAAAGGAGTATTGTAACGTCTCTCGCTCGGCCAAGAAATTACGTTCTTCAGAACTCAGATGTATATCTTACACCTCTTAGAGAAATTTTTTGTGTTGTGTAAAACGTTAAGCAGATGGGTTCAAATCTAGCAACCCAAAGCGGGATGGTAAGCAAAAGACGCCAAAGGGCGTGCACTCCAACCAGCGTGCTATCGGGGGAGACCGCCCCGCGGGGGGGAAGGGGAATCCTTCAAAAGCGATCGGTCAAAAGGCGATCGGTTACTCACCTTCTTGCCTGCACTGATATTGATGTCTTTGGCATGCTGTCAGGGCCAACTTCAAATTTTGCCCGTGTGTTCAGGCAGGTCTCCACTACAGTACCGAAAAATAGCATCCGCGACTGGATTGGACAATATGACCGCGGAAAATGCCACTTATGCGATTGATTTGTCCTGTTGCCGCTTTCTGACAGCCGAGGTGCAAAGAATGCTACCGTTCCTTCCCTTTCTGGATACACGAACGTGTCACTTTTTTTTTCAAGCGCAGAGAAATAACTTAACCGTGGCTAAGCAATAAGTTTAAAAACTACTTAAAAATACTTTTATAAGTAATAAAAACTTGTCACGCAAATCGACGTAAAAATTACAATTCTTATTTCGAAAACCGTCACTAGCTGTCAATAGATGTCGCGACTCATGAATCAAAGATGTGATTTGCCTGGCCAATTCCCGAAAATGCCTCAAAGAAGTAGGCGAGTCGTGGCGGCCATTTTGTCTATCCAGCTAATATTGTTGTACCGGATTCGTACTCGTCTCTAGCCTTACAATTCCAGGACTTTTCCAGGATTTTTCAAGGACTCGTCAATGAAAATTCAAGGGTCAGAAATTAGTGATTATGAGAAAATGAGACAATTAAAAGATAAATTTGTTACATATAAAATCTTGGAGCGAGATTTGACAGATTTTGTTCCGTTAAATGACAGTGACACCGGTGAAACGCACTAACACTGGCATTACAACTAGTTTTTTTTCCGTTATTTTTTATATTTAAATATACGTTGTAAATGACGTCTGATGCAGAAACAGAAAGGTGTTTTTCGAGTTTTTCACGGAATTTTCCAAGCCTGGAATTTCATATTTATTTTCCAGGACATTTGCAGGTTTTCAAGGACCCGTACGAACCCTGGTTGTAGGCCGGGCCGGATAGTTTACTGGTTGTGGTTCAGGCATGGTCATTAAACTATCCGGCCCGATCTACAATGTGTTTAGGGGGGTATACAATATGGCCGCCACGAAGCGACGTTGCTAAACGATGGAGGCGTAGTTATCAGTACAGCCAGCCAGTAAAACAGAGTTTTTGTTCATGGGTCGCGACATTTCAGGTCCGGCCAGTACTGTAGTGCAACCATGTTCCGGGGATTGCGTCACTCGTAAACGACCACCATTTTGCTGCACTATGTACAGACTAATAGGCTGCTTGCTACAACATGAAAGCTTCAACAGGGTCGGTGGTAATGTCTTTTAACTGTTCCCATTTAAAAGCTTCTCAGGTTCATTGCTCCCCAGGGCCCCGTATCGAAGCCATTTTCTTCGCTCCAAACCTGCAATTCCTTCTTCCCCTACACACCAACCAAACCCCAAAACCTATTCCATTCCCATACTGCATCCATTTTGAAACTTGCCCTTTGTCGCTGCGAACAGTTTTTGTCAGTGGCCCAAACGTGTTATACCATACTTCACTCTAACGTTGGTTGTTACTGTTACATACTTACTGTTACTTGGAAGAGCTAAGAAGCGATATGTAGTTAAAGGTACATTCTGCTTGCCTTATAACAGCAGCGCGCAGATCACCATCCGCGTATGTTGCCATCACACCGTTTCACGAGACTCGGCGTAATAATAAAAGGTCAACTAAGATAGTAGCAGCGTTCCTCGCTGCGAGGAACGCAGCTACTATCTCAGTTGGCCTTGGGCGTAGTAGACGAAACAGCATGAGCGCAAAAATTGTGTCGCCGCAAACCGGGAAGATTTTCGTATTTTAACATCACACTTTATAATGTGATGTATTTTTAGGCTAGTATCTTATAATTTTTCTAAAAGACTAATGCGGTAAAAATTAAAATTATTTATGCCAGTAGATCTCCGAAGAAAATTGGCATAAATAATTTTAATTTTTACCGCATTAGTCTTTTAGAATTTTGATCTCATGGTAATTATCAGCAAACTATTAACATGCGCACACACACACACACAGATGAAACGTCATGGTTATTGTAAGCGCGCAAGGATCATATAATTGCAGGATGCTATTAAATTAGTTCCCAATATTCAAAAGAAAATCTTCTGAACGGATTAAAACGTATTTTTAGCAAGGGATTGACTAACGGTAAGTAAATAGAACTTTGGGGCCGTATACATACTTGATGTGGAGGCTCGAGAAAAATGGCGTTGGGAGTAATGTACCTTTAAACTTCTAATCTATGCAATGATCAGAAATGGAGAGCAACAGGAAGTCTTATCTTTGTCGAGATCAGTAATACCGTGGTGTCATGGTATCACAGATATCACGTGATATCGGATCGGTAAAAGTAGATTCGGCACCGCCTCAGTTGTTATAGTTAAGTTTTCTTCGTAACGTCATAAAAGTACAGAGAAAAAAAAATGCGATATTAGAAACGGAGAAAGAACGGAAGCCGAAGTTTCCAGAGGACATTTTAAATCAGGACGCTGTCACTCATCGTCACCACCCCCCACCACGACCACCACCATCGCCATCATCATCATCCTTATCATCTTTCCGACATCACCATCCCTGGATGTCATCACACCCAATTTAATCGCCCGAAGGGCTGGCAAGTGAACGTACGGGCGTGCAGTTCTAGCTTGGTAAACCGAACTGGAGTTGTCCATCTAACATTTACCGCTCGCTCGCTGAAGGAAGACGGTTAGAACGACAGCAATAGTAGCGGCGCGTTCAAAATAAACGAGGTAGTGCTGGCTAACTCCGGGAAAGGCGCTGATTTGATGAAATGGCTTTCGGGCTGCCGGAGGAGCATCCATTCGCACGGCAAGCCAAGACCAAAACGAAAACGCTTTATAGGCACACCACCACAACTCTCCTCCCCTCCCCATCCCTAACCGATCTCCTCCGTGGTTTTCCAGTTCGATAAAACGGCCGTTAAAGTCGACGTGTCGGCCGCTACATCGGTTGACCAGTCAAGCAACCGGTCTCGGTCAAAAAAACTAGTTAGCGTTGTTCAAAAACATAATCGTGTATTTAGGCGTGCTAAGTAGACTTGTCTATTCCATAACAAAGAAGAAGAATCTAAGTTTGGTGTGTTGTATGATTTGGGTCTTGTTTTTACATCGGTTGTTATTGAAGTTGTGTCGATCTTAACGACCGATTCGGGTTTTGCGTGGCTCTGTCTATTAACAACCCCGAGCCACGGCCGCCGGCGATCGTTGTTCAACCTTGGACCTCTTTCTGTTCGGAAACTAAATGACGGTCACCGCCAGAGAATAGGAGGGGATGGGTGGTGGCGGGGGAGGAAAATGACCTGACCGCACATTGCCCTTTGACGGACGGCCGTTCGCGTTTCCTCCTGATCGAACAATGGAATTCTTCCGATAAATGATTGATTGCAATACGATTGACCCCCCTCGACGCTGGACGACCACAAAAGTGTGGTGTGGATTCTGCAATAAATAAAGGCGCGGATTACGGATATTTGCTTCGTTAAGCATGACTGATATGAAGGCATAAACGAACAAAGGGTCCCTACTGGACTTGGCGGGTTATGGGTTTGAGGCCTGGTTTATGAAACTTGCATAGCGCCTAACTGTGGGCGAGTGGCATGGCGTCTGGAAGGAATTTTGCCACTTACACGCGTCCGCTTGTTTGTTTGTAAGTAACTAGCTGAAGCCCGGGTGGTGTTGAATGCACGGTTTGCAACACTGATTAGGTATGGTAGCTCATGTACATGTCTATGTTCGACCGAATCAAGTTTCTTCAAATTATTGCGCACACTGCCTAACAAACGCTACTCTTTGTTCGCTTCGCTCACTCAATCAGCGAGCGCATGCTGTGACTCAAATTCCTCCCGCATTGGTAATGATCCTCTTTTTCTATCGATCACTTCTATTATATTCTTCCATGTTCATGTTCATGCTGACGGAAATATCAGCACATTATGTGACTCAAATCCCCCCCCCACAGATAATGATCCCCCCTCATTTCTAATGTTCCCTTTTATAATATTTTACCAGCCATGTTCATGTTCATGCCAGCGGAAATAATTAAGGCTCAAGGAGGTCTCGAAACTACCCCTTTGAGAAGCATGCTGTCCTGAAAAGCTTTTCCGTAATGCTTTCCCTCTTGCTGTTGCTGCCAATGCCTGCTGCCTCACGTCTGCGTAATTATAGATATAGATGCTGGCGCGGTACGCAGAAAAGGGATCGTTCTTGCCACGCTTAATAATAATATCTTTTGCTGGTAAGCAAGGTTAACAGCAGGGCGCAAGGCCGCTTACGCCGCACGCAAAAGAGAGAATAAAATTAAGTAAAAACTGTTTAATAGGTCCGCCTTAGAAAATGGTCAAGTGGTAATTTGCGAATGATCATCAGAAAAGCACTGACCGAGGCGGCAGATACGGCACACTCCGGAAGCGAGTTCCAGATTTTGACTACACGGAGAGCAAAAAAATGCCTCCGGCAGTCTGTTAGCGATTCAGAGGCCTGCAATTTATAAGAGCGGCCCCTCGTCTGAGTAGCTGAAAAAAAAAACGGGAAGGTCGATTGTTAACTCTCCCCGTACAATTCGAAAAGTTAGTGCAAGGTCGGCCCAAATCCGACGTAACTCGAGTGGCTGAAGTCCTAATCTAGATAGACGATCAGTAGGAGGGTGATCTCTAAGGTTAGCTACACGTTTTGTGAACTGACGTTCAATAGCCTCCAGGCAGTCAATGTCGTGTAGGAGATACGGTGACCACACAGGGCTTGCGTATTCGAGCAGAGGACGAACGTAAACCTTAAACGCCCAAACTAAGGTGAAACCTGAGACTTCACGAAACACCGCCTAACCAGGGCCAGGCGACGGTAGGCCTGGGCCGAAATTTTGGAGCAATGTAATGAAGATTTTAGATCTGCAGAAAACCAGATACCCAGGTCCTTAACAGTATCCAAGACTGAAAGCTTGGTCCCAAGATCTGTCGGGAACAGAAATTGTCTGTTTGCCGCTTGGCGGGAAGGCTCTGTTGTGTTACATTCTGGGATAGGAAAATGGCGGAGGACGTACTGTCGCTTACGACTAGCCACTTCTGTGCTTTCAGTGACTCAAAAGCATGCACGTAATATAATATTTAGCACGTGTTACAGGATAATCACTTCTGCTGCTGATTTTGAACTCTTACAGGAAGACGTCAAAAGAGAAAGAGTGCATAATTGGGTTAAAAGAAACAATATGGAGTCAATCAAGAAAGAGAAAAGTAATTAGGATTGAAGGTGGAGGCCATCCAAACTACACCTTGAAGGGGAATCCCCTCGAGGTATCTGACTCAGTGCCGAAGCTAGCTTAGTCTTTCCTAGGAGGGGTGCAAGGGCAAAATGTTGAGCCCCTTCTCAACAAGTACACAAATTTAGAGTCAAAGTGACTCGCAACCTCAACCAAAATGCAGTAAATTTTGCGTTATTTAGGTCCCTAATTACGGCACTGGTTCAGAGATGAAGGACCTCGAAATAATTTTTGACTGGAAATGAAAGTAGGATGCACAGTGCTTGTCTGTGACCAAACGAGCCAGCCGTTTGGTTTACTTCTTTTTAAAAAACAACTTTCCTTTTCGGAACACCTGTGTCATGCATAAAATTATTAGTGTCTTTCTTTATTCGACCAATTGTGGATTACTGCGTCCAAACTTGGTTACCAGGTTACCACGATACCAGATATACATTGCTTGTGTGGAAAAGTTGCAAAGAAGAGCAACAGAATTTCTGGCTGGTATCCCACACTTGCCCTACAAGCAAATGCTGCAACAAATACAGCTTACTTCTCTGGAAAAAAGTAGGGACAACAAGACTATTCTGTTAAAACTTTTAAATAAAGAATTGCCTCGCGCTTTTAGAGAACACTTGGAGGTGAAAGAAATGCGTAAAACGAGAGGTCACTGAAACCAAGGGTTATAGAACCAAATGCGAAAAGTTATCCATGATGTTTAGAGCCGTTATACGTTGGAACTGTCTTCCGGAACACGTCGTGAAGTCTGCATCTGCTGGCCCCTTCAAGAGACACTTAGATGAACTCTATAACCCTTAGCAAACTTTTGTCAAGTTCGCCTGGTGTCCCATACAAGTTTTTCTTCTGGCCATCATTCTTTTTATGTTACGTTATGTTGTTATGTTATGTTATGTGGTATTATGTCAGGTCATGTGACGTGTTAGTGCTAATGCAACACCCTCCAAGCATCTCGTGCTGTTGTCTTGGCGGCTTGCGCCATATTGTCCTATTCAGATATTAGTAAAGGCGGTAGCCTTTTCTCTAAGGTTTGACCGTCTAGGTCTCCCACGTTAAAGTCGAAATTTCGATCCTTAATTTCTCTGCCACCTTTCAATATTTTGCATTCAAATTCGGTACATAAGTTTGGTTGGACTTGGACAGTAAGTGTACCAATATTTATTAGTTTCCGATTTGTTGCGTCGGAAATCTGGACTTAAGCTGAATAATTTTTATTTTTGATGGTTGTGGACTTATTTGGACACGTCTATACACTTCACTCTACAAACTACAGAACGTTGGTTTTTAGCTCATTATACAGAGACACTTCCACTGATGTGCCCTTTTCCTAATACGCATTTCAGTTGGCCGTGCCTACTACGGATCTCTGAACGATCGGTTTTATTGTCGAATGTTGCTTTAAACATTGTTATTAAGCGACGAATTCGCAACGCCAGCAGCAATGTGTAGGCTGAAGATTAAACAATTGCTTTCAATGCTGGTGAGCCAGCAATCCACGCGCACTTTGAGGCACCGAAAAAGATGTGCAGACAAACCAACTTTCAACAGAAGGACTTGCACTGGATGAGCGAGTGACGCAAGCGAAATTCAGTGCGTTTGCAAAAAGCACAGAAGACCTACTTGGTATGCCAAATTGTCACGAATTAAAAAAAACAAAAACGAACTCATTTGATGTTTAAGATAAGGTTTAACTGAACCGAAGTCAAAACAGCAAAGGAACACAAATAAACTTTCCTGTAAGGTTTGAGATACTACAGTGTTGCATTACTGTTTAGTCCACGTAAAACCTTACTGCTGTCTTCAAATGTTTTTACTATTTTTACTTTTGCACGCGATAGGTCAGCTAATGATTGCTGCATTCTACTTGGCTGAACGACATCGCTGGAAAATGTTTAAAAACTAATCGTCTTAGTGTACTTAGCACAGCTCCCAGGGTTCGTGCAAGTCCTTGAAAAACCTAGAAATGTCCCGGAAATAATAATGAAATTCCATTCCGTGAAAAGCGCTTGAAAATCGTGAAGAGCCCGTCTGTTGACACGATGCAGTAAACGTTGTGCATTTTCAGTCTCATTGAGGATTAAATTTAGGTAGTTTGTTTGATTTGATTTTTCAAGGAGCATATCAATAGTATTATGGTGCGTAAGCAATATCAATAAAACTTCACGTGGTGACATGAGAGAAATAAGCGCAATACATAGCAAAAAGGAAACAAAAACACACAAAACAACAGAAAAGGTTCGCAAAAAAAGAGAGAAAACAAAAGAAAAATTAGATATTGCAGGTGAACAATGCTGATCCATTGTATCAAGAATTTATAGGGTTTGGGAAGAGAATTTGTAACTCTAAAAAGTCCCTATTGGAACACGTTAGATTCGTCCCCATTAGTTCAGTCAGAGTTTTCAGAGGGCGCCACGTGTTCTATCTGGTAATTTTTGCTCATTTTTCAGCCCAAATCTAAAGTAAACTAAATTACAACTAAGCTAGGCTAAATCATAATTAAATATAAACTAGTTTCGTTTAGTTTAGTTTAATTTTAGGCTAAAAACTGAGTAGAAATTCTCACATAAAACACGTGGCGCCCTCTATAAACTAAGACTGAACTAATGCGAATATATCTTAGGCGTTTCAGTAGGCCCTATGGGATCTCAGTCACAAATTCTCCTCCCCAACCCTATAAATTCTTGGTTGTATTAAGAAGGCAGTAGCCGGTTTCTCCCCACTACAGGAAGTAATCCTGCGGCCAATGGCATGAAGTAAAGAAAGGCCGTCGGGACCTATGGAGCCCAAAGACTCGATGGCGATGGGGCGGAAGCCGTACTGGTTACCCAGGTATGCGTATTTTTCCTTTTTCCTTTTGTTTTTTTTAAGGAGCATTAACCTAAGGATATTATCAGCACCGAGGAGGAGGAGAGTAGGCGATATTTAGGTAGTTTAATGCTATCTAAAACAATCTGAACGTTTGGCTTACGTCTGACTTGCGTTTGGTAATGAGTATTCATTCGTTTGTTAGTCCATCATTGAGCCGATTCAGCCAAATGATCCCGCAAAATCAACAACCAGTGAGATGCAAGAATCAATCAAAATGGCGCGAACGATGGCAGTGATGTCAGACGCGTTAGAATATTTTTTGAATCTCAGGAAAATCTCGCCCTGTTTCTCGCGTTGCTGCGTAGTATTGAGTGGACCGACCCTATCAAAACTATATATAATCAAAGGTCCCTGGGTTTTCCGAATTCGAACAAGACTAAACTCAAGAACTTATCGTACCTGTCGTCGCTGCAAGTTACACCATGGAAAGTATGAGTTTTTTTTAACGTTTCTACTCTTGGTTTGAATACGTGACCCAAATTGTAGCACCTGGCCAGATAAACTTCTAGTTCAAAACTATAACTTTTTAGTTTCGAAAGGATTTGTTCGATGGAGGGAGTGGTTTCAACGACTTCGCATCGTTAAAAATCTATTGATTTTCCATTTTTTCTTCAAAATATGTCAACCGAAGTAAGAAAATAAAAAAGATAAAAATGCGTCGCCGATGGCAGCCATGAGTGATGAGGTCTGTTTCCTCGACCGGTCGATCAAAGTGGTATCTTGGGATTTTAGGGGGAAATGGGGAAATAATGGGGGGGAGGGGGGGGGGAAGAAAATCTGCGATAGACAAAGAGGGTGTGAAATTTTTTTACGCCCAACGCTGTCGTTCTCTGAAGGTCTATTTTATCATACATCACGGCGGAAACAGAAGAAGGTGGCGACATTATTCATAGAAAATTGAGTTCAAGTTAGACATGAAGTTCACATCCACCTAGAAATGGCGGCAGAAATTCACCGATATGGAATCAAAATGATTTAAGCTAGGTGAAGCATCTACTGTCACAAACAAACACTCAAAGTGCAGGGGCGGATTTAGCTGGTGCGGATGGTGCGCTCCCTTCCCTTCCTACCAAAAAATATATTTATTTTTGAGAGATTTGAATTTTTATTATACCGTAACTCGCCCATTAACAACCCTGGAAATGCTACGCCCCCCCCCCTCCCCCTAAAAATGCCGTATGGTCAGAAATCGCGAAGTAACCTAGTTACAGCCCCTTCCCCCAGAGGGCGGGGCTGTAACTATGTTATTTCACGATTTCTGACCTTATAGCTTTTTAGATCATAATTTTTCTGCTAGAAATTGGCTAAAAGCTTCATACATTCAAGGAAATAAGCCACCGAAGTTTGATACAGCATCCCCCTTAACAGAATTCTGAATCCACCCCTATTCAAGTGTGCCGTAAAAGTAGGTTATACGATTGAAGTTCCACTTTACTTGTTAAAATGTACACTTGATGATTTTAATTTAAATAATCAAAAGTAGAATTGTGAAGATTGCGTCTGTTTAAGTGCTGGTGTGCTCAGGGGCGTACCGACCGAGGGAGTGTGGGGGGAGAGGGGTGTTTCACCTCCTCCTCTCCCGCCCCCCCCCTACCCCCCCGCACGAGGCTGTCGGCAAATCGAGTGGCTCGTAAATATAAAATACTGAATGTCGTCTAACGTCTTGCAAGACGAAAAACATACAAATTGCGTTATCATTTTTATACCACGGTTGTGACGTCACGCTAACTCAACGCCATGCTACATTTCGTACGTCAAATCTCGTTAACCTTGAGCGGAAGTGTGCGTCATCGCAAAAAGTGTGGGTTATCAAGTTACCTCACACTTTTGCCGATAACCCACAGTACCACAGTTTTGCCAATTACCCACACTTTTGACACATCCAGATCACACGACCGGGAACGCACACTCCAACAACCAAATACAGCGTGCAAAAAAGTAACGCAATAAAAACATACAAAAGGAATTACTTAACTTGCCGGAATGTCCCGAATGAAATCCTATCCATGCTAACTCTCACATGTCTGGTCCATAACTAAGCTTATTCACTCCGCGTAACTTCCCCCTTCCCCCACAAACTAAAAATAGAATAACCTTCATTCATACCGATACCGTATTACCGTATTTTTTAAACAATTCTCAAACTGCAAACGCACAAAATAAATTACATACCTTGCCAGAGTATTCCAGAATGTCATTCTATCCCTGTTGCATCTTATCAAAGTTTTTCATTCCGAACACCTTCGAAAACACGAGCGAACTTACTAGCGTGAAACGATGCGTTTGTCTCCTTCCCACCCACTCCCCATTCACTCCACAAACTTGACCCAAAGGACTCGTCCGTCTACCACCAACTTCCCCTCCATAAACTCAAATGGAATGACCTTCACTGATTGCTTACCGTATTTCTTCGCCCTCGACCTATTTGCATACTTGAGCCGAGCCAATAATCGCAGCCGTGGGTTAAAAATCGATAACCGCTCGTTCCTCACCCATAACTATTACATAGAATACCTGCATTTCATTTCACATTCGCAAATGGCAGGGAAAATATAGCGGCTGCTGCTGAATAAAACAGTCCTTTTTCTCTGGAAATGAGGTTCAAATTATAGTTCGTTGCGTTCGAGTGAACGCTAATCCGTGTTTATTCGTGTACCTTCACCGCTGTGAATATGGGGATCGAGCTTTGATGCTTTCTTCTTATCGGCGACGCCGTTTTATGTTTAGATAATTTATTTATATTTCAGTCTATGCCTTGCGGCTGCTGTTCGCTGATTGGTCCTTTCCCCTAATTACAATGTTTAAAACAATGTAAAACAATAAAACTGATCGTTCAGGGTCCCGTAACTACGGAATGGCTCGACCAATTGAAAAGGTTGTCTCTTTGAGGATGACGGAGAACGAAATTTCTGGCTTAGACCATACATTTCAGATTTTAGGTTGGTGCAGTGTTTTTTTTTCTTTTTTTTTTCTGAAACGGTGGCAGAAGAACAAGAAGTAAACAGTTATCAAATGTACGTGTGGTTACGTTTACTCTTGCACAGAATTGCATAATTTTTGGTATAAATACGTTCCATACTTACCTACTACCCGGTCAAGTTTGATCGAAAAATATTGAATAGAGACGATTGATTGTTTTAGTTTTGCTGTAGTGGGGACTTCAACCGTTATGATACACTAATAGCGTATGGATCAGCTGTAGTGACAGCAGCGATAGTGAGTGAGAGTTATTCGAGGAGCTACAGCTGGCTATCATCCCTACCAATACAAGACAACTACTAGCGAAAACACGTACAACAATCGCTTTAAACTTGACCACAAATGTTGTGCACGAAGCTTATCATTGCTATACCTTGCAAACTGTGTTTGGTCGTGTGGAATGTGGCATTGTCGGCTGGCTACAGGATTTGACTTTTAGACTTTCGTTATTGACCGAAAAGAAGAAAAAAAGAATCCGTGTTTCAACTAAAAGCAGACTACTTCAAACCAAACGAATATAGACGTTGTCAATGGACCTCGAAATTGGCAGCCTTATACAACGTAAAGACGCATTTATTACGTAGATTATGACTCCTTGAGCGGAGATGAATTGTTTTAAAGTGGGCGGAAGCAATCACTACATGCGCGAGCGTTGATACCGCCGTATATGAACGAGATTTACTCGAAACAATTTGCGGTGCGCGGCGTCGCGGTGAATTGTTTAAAAGTTGGTTCTGAATGCTGGCCTTCTCAGTGGAGGGTTGTGGCAAGTAAACGACTTCTCCGGGGGAGGGGAGAAAGAAGCTGGAGGGGGGGGGGGACGGAAGGGAAGTCCCGTTCTCACTTCCATCAGACGAAATATTCGTATGTGAGCGCAGGGAGGTCGAGTCAGTGTCACGACAGATCGTATTGTGGACAAGTATAATTAAAGGCTTAATGTGACAGTTAAATATTGCAAACGTAATTTAGTTTCCTAAGAAGACCAAACACTGGGAGAGGCTAAGACCGGGAAATTCTCTCTGTGTAGCTTGCGCGGGTCCAGCTAGTTTTACTTATTCCGGTTGATCTATCACGAAGCAAGTTTCTTCAACCCTATTTTTGCGCACATAGGCTGACAAACGCTGATTTTCGTTCGCTTCGCTCACTCAATCAGCACATCCCCTTCAGTTGCTCTTCCCGAGATCAATAGGTAGATGCAACTTAGGAGTGTTACATGTGCATTGCATGTGTCTCTAGAGTTTTACTTTAGAATTTTATGTCTATAAAGAATTAACCGCTACATCATACTGTTATTTTATCGTCGGCATTCTGCAACGATGACACGTAAACAGAAACAGTGAGCCTCTCAGTAAAAAAGTAGCTAACAGAAAATTTTTGAGGCGAGCTCACATATACTTTTTGCAGGGGGGGGGGGGACAAATATGTGTAGTTCGGCCACTGACCACAATCCATTTACTTCAAACAGCTCTACCACCCAGTAGCGTGCACAGACCTCCGAGAGGGCGGTGCCCCTTCTGACCCTCCCCTGCGCACGCCACTGCTACCACCGCTCATCCACCATGGCCACATAATTCGGATCTGAGCACGTAAGTTACTTTACCACAACCCGTTGATGCCTTCTGTTTCTTTAATTGGATTGGTTGAAAAGTTGGCGGAGTGTAAGAGTTGGTGGTGAAGGGGTTGCGGCCAAGTAT
>JAHWFP010044786.1:0-36861 GCA_023313725.1 Lithobius niger | reverse complement strand
ATGTAGAAATTTAACATTCGATTTTGGAGCATCATTTAAAAGTTCGTTATTAATAATAATAATAACAATAAACTTTATTGCAAACAAACAAACCTAGCTGTCGACACGCCATTAATCCTCAATCCCTTCCCCACCCCCCTGCACAAAATATAATTGGATAGAAAAGCGTGTTGCTTACAGGGTCGAATTGGGAGTAGGTGGGCCTCACGGGAAAGACAAAATTGTCTTTAAAAATTATGTAACTCCTACGGATGATTGCTATGCATTTTGTGGGAATTGTGAATTTTTGCTCGCTTTTCTTTACACTACAGGAGGCCCCTTACTACTGAATGGTCCTCGTGTGGAGAAGGCTTCCCCGGGAATCTATGGATTTCCTGGTGGTCCAATCCGACGCTGTTTGCATATATCTGTCCCCAATTTGAGCAAACAATATGGATTTTTGGTGCAATTAAATTGCTTCAACTGCGAAACTCTTAGAAGCATTACCTAAAATATTCAAACAGTATTTGTGGCCTTCGCATCAGTTTTTTGCACTGTATTCTGAACCAACAACAAGTGGAGGCAGTCAGTAAATAAGGGGGTTTGAGGCTTAATAGCGCTGCGACAACAAGGTCATTACCGCCAACCTCAGTCACGGTGCAGTCGTTCGGGTTATCAAATAAGGGTCAGTGTTTGTTCTTAGAAACATACTGTGGGACGGTGTAGATTAAAAAAATACTTTCATAGATTTTGGTTAAAAAAACAGCCTTAAAGTGCTACTTCATTAGAAATACAACGTTTTGACTCTCTAGATCGACAGGGTCGGGCTGAGACGTTTTCTTGTAAGGGGAGAGGGGAGGGGATCAAAATGGCAATTTTAGGGCCCATACCTCACAGTATTTTGCCCCTCTGCAGTTCTAACCTCTCCCCTTCCACTGCAATTCCCACCCCCACCCCCACATGACGATAGACTACAGCCCAACTCTTAAACGAAAACGAAAAACAATAAACACATATCGAACTTGGGTAAGGGTTTTAAAGCCCACTCTTCAGTCTTTCTTGGACATTATAATTTTCTTGCTACTCCTCCCCCCCCATACTTGCCGTGTACCTCGATAAAAATAGTAAACCCAAACTTTAAAATATTTCTAGAAAATTAGAAATTAGTTCACGTATATTCTCCATACATTCACTCATCCTTTGGATTAAGGATTTAGCGATTTAAGTGCTAATTTGCCAAGTGTCAGTTTATTATTATTTTTTTTTACCTCTATTTCGGCATAGTAGACCCCAAACAAACAAAAAATATGTAGCATTGGTTGCGTAAGACTTTCTGCTAATTCTAAACGTATTAGCTGTATGTTAAAAGTGTGGTTACCCTACCCTCACTTGGGCAATTTTTTTTCTTCGGTTTCTGATTTTTCGAAAATGATTCAGGGGGAAAAAGATTGAAGAATGCAAAATATATAGGTTACAAGGTAAAATTATCTTATCTTAAACGCAAAATGTATAGGTTACAAGTTAAAATTATCTATGCTGTTCTGCAAATATAACTACCCCTCTCCTTACTTCCCGAAAAGCGCAATTCTTTTTTTTTTCTCTACGGCGGGGGGGGGGGGGGGATGAGGCTTAATGGCGCGTCGACAGCTTGGTCATTAGCGCCAACCTCAGTCACAATGCAGTGGTCCGGGTTGCCACTGCACCACACATTACAGAGATATTATTCAAACCCCTAATCTAAATCTTGTCATACATCTGTACCTCCTGCAAAAATTGAAAAACACCGGACAGGAGGACAGACTTATCGCCCAATTGACGGACAATGTCATGCGGAAGATGGAAACGACGACGAAAACCATCAAGATGTAACAATCAACAAGGAAGTGCCGGACCGTAAGTGGCCGCCGACACCAATAACATTCAGGAGGGTCATCCCCCCGCAAAAGGAAACAGTGAGTAAGTCGAGTGAGTTCTCTACGGGTTGGTTTATAGTGAGAAAAGTATAGAAACCCATCCAGTATTTTTGTATTTAGGGTGTAGCACAAGCTGGTGAGGTCTCTACTATTTTGTCATTTTTTTTTATCGTGAAACGTGCTACAACTGCAAACCACAACATAGCCAAACTTAGATCCTTTACGAAGAACCAATAGATAAAATAAGATTACAATTACAAGCCTACACAATCAAAGTATATTCCAGTAGAGCCATGAATATTTAAAAAAAATTTCGTGTACACCAAAGGTGGAAAGCTGTATGAAGATTTGCACCTCAACATCATTTAACTACGTCATACACCAATGACGTCACTAATCAGTATGACCGCCATCTGATTATCTTGTAAGGCCAGATCCCTCCCTGTTTTTACTGTTTTAATTTATTTGTGAGTATGTTGGGCGGAGTACATTCTATATCACACTCATTGTATTTTAAAGTTTTACAGGTGAACAAGGCACCAACAAAAGTGCTGACAATTAAAATTCTTGCAGGAACTTTTGCCCAGTCCGGGGGAAACTATTGTTTAAACCTCACCCACTCACGAAGTCCAACAACGTTTTGTAAAAAAAAAACCTTTTCTCTTGGGTATCGTGTTTTATTAAGGCTTCGGAATTGGTATTCGAGGATTTGTTTAATTTATCAATTGATGGAGCTATTTCGGAAGAGAGGACAGAATATATTCTACAAGTAATTCCAAATTCCTACGTTAAAGCAATTTCGTTTATGCCTTGGCTTGAACTTCATGTGCAAACTTATTCATTACAAAACTCAATGTTCCGAACTGTTGAAAAGGTGACCTCTGTCTGTACCAGAAAATTTATTATTTTTGGTGTTCCTACTGCTAAAACTGAATACCGGAATCAAAAACGTTTAAACAAAGACTTCTTCAAGGATCCGTAATACTGATTAGGTTAAAATAAGGCACGTCCCACAAGGAAAAAAAAAACGGCCTCAGAAAAAGCACCCCAGCCCTTTTTTTTTTTGCTGTTCTGCGGGCACAAGTAAACAAAAATGTACCGCCGAAACAACAGATTTGAAAGAACGTTTTAATAATAATAATAATAAGATACTTTATTGCACCACTGAATACAAATGGAGAGCAAGGGTTAGGTTAACTGGCCACTAATAGATCACCAATTTTAACAAAACAAAGCAATAGTATCACAAGATACGTCGTCATTATCAATATAAGACACAAAAATATTAAAAATCAACATAGTAACAATAGCAAAAAGTAGTAGAAAATTCGACGATCACACATGTGTGCAAAATTCTGGCCGTTTTAAAAAAATCACGCAAACACTGTTTATCAAGTCTACTTCTGAAGATAGTGGCAGTCGGTGCAGAGACTAGATCGTCACTCAAAGCATTTCAAGGAGGCACCACCCTAACAGCAAAGAAATGTTTTCTACAGTTCAGGCTAAACCTTGGGAGAACAAGTTTAAGGTGATGACCACGCGTCTTAGAGTTACCACGAAGCTCAAAAATGGGAAGATCAATACCTAATCAGCCTTAAGTCTGCGCAACTCCAGGGAGTCTAACTTAAGATATTTCAACCGTTCAGTGTAGGACATGTTACGCAATCCCGGTATAGCCTTAGTATAACGGCGCTGAACCGATTCCACCCGGTCAATATCCTTCAAAAAATATGGCGACCATACCTGGCTCGCGTATTCCACGAGAGGGCGGATGTACACCTTAAAGGCCCAAGTTAAAATGAGCTGATTTCCTGAAGTAAAACACCGGCGGACAGTTGCGGCCCGGCGATTAGCATTTACAGAAACAAAATTGCAATGAGTTTCTGATTTTAAGTCATGGTTAAACCAGACCCCTAGGTCATTAGTAGATTCAACAGTTTCAAGCATTGTAGCGCCAATAAAATAGTTGGAGGCTGTGGAGTTTTTACCAACATGGAATCTGATACACTTATCCATAGAGAGCGGCAATTGCCAGGTTTCGGCCCACACAGCAACCTCATTAATAGAACTTTGCAAAAGATTCGTGTCTGCAAAAGAGACAGCGATGGAGTGTAGTTTTAAGTCATCAGCATACTTAGCTTGTGCAACATTTGACTTTGCACAATCTAGGTCATTTAAAAAAAGATCAAAGAGTAAGGGGCCGAGAACTGATCCCTGAGGAACCCCACTAATAATTTTGGAATCAATAGATCGTTCTTGCTCGACCTGAACGCATTGAGAACGACCCGAAACGAAAGCATTGATCCAGAGTAGTAGTTTTTCAGCAAAGCCCAACTGCTTAAGTTTAAATAGCAGCTTCGCGTGCACAACCGATTCAAACGCCTTTTTGAAATCGAAAAGAATGACATCGGTGTCGGCACCACTGTCCGCAGTCTCCGTCCAAACATCAACCACCGACAGTAACTGGTGGACCGCGGACCGCCCTGGTAAGAATCCAAATTGATCATTTTTAACCAGCTCATGTTCGTCCATAAATTGAATCATATGTTTCCTAATAAGTGATTCCATGACTTCTTATAGATTGGTATGACAATTGCTGAGGATCATATTTTCGGTAGTGCACCATTATTAAATGAAAGGTCAAAAATATACTTTAATGGGACCGCAATTTGGTTACCAATCTGTTTGTAGAAAAAAGCCGAGTTGCCTTCTGGACCCAAAGCATGACTTGGTTTCAGATTTTTAATGACAGAAATAATTTCTTCCGTACTGAAGGTTATATTTGAGGCCTCGGATTGCGTATTATTCATGTTATCAGCCGTATACTCAACTGGATTTTGGTGGCTAAAATTGTCATGTACACCATTTTTAGAAAACTCGTGATTCAAATAGTTTGCCTTATCACGACTATTTACGATAAAATTATTTTCAACACGTAACGGAGGAATTTTTCTTTTAGTTTCAGTTTTTTGCCTGTAGAAACGAAACAAGGCAGATAAATTACCCTGTTTGAGAATTTTTTTTTCACATGACATGTTTAGTTCTTTCACGCACCTCGAGTAATCTTTTTTACACTGATTGTATTTCTGTTTATTTTCATTAGTATGATTCCGCTTGTAAAGATACCAGAGTTTTAGCTTTTTGGATAAAAGTTTAGATAGTTGTTTAGATTGTGGCTTCTTGGCGGCTGATTTAATAGTTCTAGTCTTGCTACAATGTTCCCTGCCATCTGTTAAAAGCTTGAGGAAATGAGCCCAGGACTGGCCAACTGAAGTAAAGTTTTTCAGTTCATAATCCCAATCAATGTTATTTAAAAACAAACGTAGTTGATCATAATTAATGATCTTGGTAGAATGGCCAAATTCCAGTTGTAATTCCTGCTGTATTTTGAAAGTTACAATATTGTGATCACTGAGACCAAGTTCTGGTTCAACATCTACTTCGAAAATTACACGAATATCGTTAGTCAAAATTATGTCCAGAGTACTTGTACCCCTTGTTGGCTTTGTCACCAGTTGGGTTAGGCCGTTCTTCGAAATTTGGTCCAGAAAATTCGAGTGGACCAAGTCACTAGCAGTTTCAAGCGACCAGTCAACAGTACTCAGATTAAAATCTCCTAAAATAATGTTCGAAAAATTTGGGTGAATTTCAGAGTTTATAAAGCTGCACATATTATCAATATGGTCAGCAATCCTTCCATTTGGGATATAGCCCAGAATAAAATTAATTCTCGAAGAATGCAAATAGAAGGACATAGCCTCTGCCTCCTTGGAAGTCGCTTTAATAGAAGGAACTTACCTAGTTTAAACATTTTTTCACAATGAGTGTCATTTTGCAGTGAATTTTAATATTTTAATTGCTACCGATATTGCCCATTTTCAGTATTAATATGGTGAAAAATAACTTGCCGTTTAAAAATAAATTAATTTTACACAACAGGACGTGTTACATGGGTTTTGTTAATAACCGGGCAGCCTTCATTCAATGTTGTATGTACCTACATCTGTATGTTGTAATCCTTCTAGTTCTACTATTCTCACAGCCCTCGTTCATTGTTGTGTTCCTGCATCCTTGTATCGTTACAAGAGGACTGAGATGCCGATGCCGGTAGAAAATAAATCATGTTCACTTCGGCCGAAGCGTAAGCTTTCCCTGTTGTCCCATATTTCTTCACTGTGTTGCCCTGCTGCCTTTGCAATGATCACTTTCATATTCATGGTTAAAACCTCTGTGGTACTCTCTCAAAGCTTTACTGTTGCAAACCGCTTACAACAAATAATAATTCTCTCCCTCCTTTTATCTAGTTATTAGTTACTCACTCCAACTTCGCCCTCCTCCGACTTTGATACGCTAAGCCACGTAGTGTGGGCATAACCAATGATGCCACCATTTTTGTGTAGTCCTAATTAACCCGACGTGAAATAGCTTCAGGCTTTGCGCCGTCATTCAGCGATAAAACAAAGCTACTGAAAGTATATATATCAAGATGGCTTTAACGTCGCTTTCATCTGCCTGGGTAGTTACTGGCTTAACCCTGCCTTTTCCAAAGGAGAGGAGAGAGTGAAAACCCCATCAACTTAGAACGACATTCTTTCCTACTGAGTGAGAGACTACCTACTATTCTGCCATTAAAGTAAGTGGTTTTGGACCAGTAAGCTACCTATGTTTTTCTTCATAGTAACTTACCTACAAAGAAAAGAACCCGTCGGCCTCGAAGTGTGGACTACGTCTCTTTCTAGACCTCATTACGGTAGGCAGGAGACCAACTAATCGTATTACGCTCTGCACCATAAGAAATCAAGATCTAGTCTATAGGTTACACCGTGTACACAAACCCCTGACACCAAGTCGTACCACTCTGTTGAGGCATCCCACGCTAATAGTAGTAACGAGGTAAAGGACTGAAGGTGCCATTGCCTCACTAATGCTAGCACTAATGGTAACATTAATACCAAACTACCAGCCAAATGTACAAATAGTGCAATATGTCGCATTCCCTGAAGTCATCAGGGATCCAAGGCCACTTATTTGAGACAATCAAAGACGAAACCTGGGAAACGTTATGCTGTCCATCAATCAATTTTTAAACTTAAAAGACAAGAGAACTCACTGCTCCAACACTTCCAAAATGAGCGCCATGAATCCGACATTCAGGCAACCACTGCTATTTTTCAAATTCCTAATGAAAAGGTAAGACTGAACTTGGAAACACTTGGCATACTTTTGAATCAACCACCTGTTCATAATCACATGATTCTAGTAACCAATAATTTTTCCGAACTTATATAGCAAAAAATTGCAAAAATCGTGACACACGCATTTTCAACCAGTGAAAGCGAATGCAGCTGTCATATGAGCGTTTCCGGCCGAAGGTCCCGCATTCTCCTTCTTCTCTGGCGAGTTCCAGCAGTCATGGTGAGCTCGTTCCTGTTTAAGGATGTTTTTGCTTTTTAATTATTATTTATTTGTTTAAGAGTGGTTGATGGATTTCAGTATCTAGCCTAGACAAGCTTTTACGTCAAGAGATACCCGAACTCTGGTATGGGCATTTAAGCCCTACTTTCGACCAGTGGTTGAATATGCAAGTCCGGTGTGGTCGCCCTACTACCTGGGTGATATCGGTCGAATTGAAGACGCCCAGCAACACTTTTTTTAATGTCTCCTTGGAGATCCAAATTTGTCCTGTTAGTATTGCTTAAAAATACTGAAGATCAACGGCTTAAGGTAGACTTACACGTAACATTAATTTAAAATCTTGCGTAATCAAACCAATAATGAGCCCCCAGTCGGCTTATTCCACTTGAGAAATGCTTATTCGTACTCGAGACCATTGGCTTAAGCTTGTCGTAAGGCTACCATGGCTCTTTGAAACACTTATATGCCTGTAGGATTGTTACAGTAAGGAATCATCTTCCCGATAGCGCAGCTATTATATTCTCATTGTGGCTTTTTAAATTTAAAATGTCCAAGATTGACCTGAGCCGGTGTCTGCCCATGTTTTAAATTTTAATTGACAATCGTTAGTTCCTTTCTCCTCTAACCTTATGAGTCTGGTTGCTAACACGACCCTTGTAT
Organism: Lithobius niger; assembly: GCA_023313725.1. Lineage (NCBI taxonomy): Eukaryota > Metazoa > Arthropoda > Chilopoda > Lithobiomorpha > Lithobiidae > Lithobius > Lithobius niger. Next base: position 28,894 of record JAHWFP010044786.1, on the reverse strand, counting down.
TTTTCTTGGGTGGGAGAGAGGTAATGTGTAAGTGGTGATTACAAGCGATGCGACTGCAAGCGATCAATTCCTACGGAAATTAAACCGAAACCGTTATTACTATTACTATTGTTACTAGTACAGCGCCCCCCCCCCCCCTTTATATGGAGGGCTTTAAAAGGCATTGTAGTGATTTTTCGTTTGCGTGAAAGTACTGTGATTTCTCATTAGCAGTAGGCCAAACTTTCATTGGATTTAGTTAGACTCAGGGTTAAGAGACATACAGGCCTAAATCCCGTTTGCATAAAAAAAATGTTGAATGGAAAAATATATGACGTCACCCGTACTGTGCCTCTTTGTTGACAACACAGTTTGAATCAGTACTTATACAGAACAGACATTCCGTCTGGACTCACAAACAAAAGAAATAAAAATTAGTTATGAGAATCCCCGTGATCTGGCGACACACACACACACAAACAAACCAACAAATATTACGATCCTAATTATATAGATTACTTACACAGTATTGTCCTGGTGATTCAAGCACAGTGCACTGGTCAATAAAAAGCCCCACAGCACAAAGAAGGGCTTCATCGAAAAAGTGAAAAGTGTTTTCTTTGTTAGCATTGTGTTCTGTGGTGTTGATTAATCTGCAAGAAATAAATGCAAACAATAGGCGTATTGATTTTTAGTACACCACGTATTTGTTGTACTTTCAGTCTGAGTGTACTGCCAGGTGCAGGTGGTTAAAGCGTGGAACTCGTTATCCAAACAGGCAGTCTCAAAGAACACCGACCAGAGCTTTCAGACAATTCCAGGAATTATTATCATGATAATAATGAAGCCTTACATTTATTTGCAGAACTTGTACGGCATGGCACAAACTTACGAGACTCTTAATGCTCAAACACAATACTAAAAAAGTTGTAACTCAAAAATTACATTACCATTGTAATAGCTAACTTTCATCCCCCAAAATCGAAAAATCTAACTTCGTATTCCCAACGAGATAAAATTCAAAACTTTTTGATATGGTGTATCGTTATAATACGGTGTATAGTTTTCTACTCACAACTAAGAAGCTTTTGACTGTTTTTATATATTTATTCCCAATTAGGACAGCTTCCCTCCCCCTTATATGGCCGGTTTTGTAGAGCATTGTTTTGATTCCCCATTTGCATCGGACAAAATAATCCGAGATTGTTAGATATCAACTGAAGTTTCAGAAAGTTTTATTGTAGTTTACAGGTAGTTTAATGACCATCATATTTAGATTTTAAAAACGATGTTTTTTGTGACGAATTGATTGTCACAAAAACATCAGAGAAATGTATTTCCATTGTTGAAAGTCCCCTGAAATTTGAAAGAAAAGCAAAGCATTGTTATGTATTCAAATTGTTGAAAGTCCCCCGAAATTTGCAAAAATAGCAGAGCAAAACAGGTTATATGGTGGGGGGGGTTGCCCTACGTGTCACTGTACTTTCATGCATACGGGAAACCACAACAAAGCTCTGCTGTAGGTAGGGTGATTTCAAGGGCATCCGGTAGAGTTTCGGCCATCTTGAATGATGCTTGCGTGGTCACTGCCTATTTGAGTTTTTAAGCCCGTTGTCACCATCTCGCACGGGTGAGCGTAAACAGATATCATTTGAGTTGTGTGTAAATAGCAAAACTGTATACAGAATCATAAAAGACAGTTTAATTAAATTAATTTTGCTAAAACTACATATTTACACTTAGCAAAATTCGAATATTCAAGAAAATATTGCAACGTCATGAAAACAACTCGGCAATTAAAATTCCAAATGATAACTGGCATTTCACATTGCATTTTCTTGAATTTAAAGGTATTATTTCCAACCTACAAACGTAGAAATCAAGTGTCGTGAGTTTTAATTGCTTAAATATTAAATGTAGAGCAATTAATACTCTCTTACAATAAATATTAGGGCGACGCTAAGTTTTCTATTACAGTGGGTTTAGACTAATAAACTAGGGATAAAAATAAAATAAAGTTTTTGTATTTTGATCATAATTTAACAGCAAATGGCGACTTAGTAACAAAATCCTCACGTATAAACTGTCGACGAAACCACTACGAGAAAAGCATATGCATAGTAAGAGGACTATTGCAATCTGAGGAAAATAAGTTAAGACTTTCAAAGCCCTTTTGCCATCTTATTTAAGTGTTGGAGAGTAACTTGATTACTTTAAATTACTAAAACCAAAATACACTCAACAGACAAAAAATTATGTGAATTGGGGATAGCATGACGTGTTTGGCTTTCATAGGAGTAACTCAGTCTATTACTTTTATGAAAGCCATAGAAGTAATATCTTGACATTTAGCTGCGATGTATTCCTCGCAACAAGTAAAGGTTCACCTCAGTCAGACTTACGGCATTTGTCTACCAACGGAATGCGAAATTCCGTTATTTTTACTGGTTCCTAAAACCACGAATGTCATAAATGCCGTGACTTTGTTTGATTGCCAACTAATCTCTACTGAATAATAAGTAACATTCAGACCATATTTTCTAAAATTCTAACAGAATCATAATTTTAAACGTACATGCCAACGTATACGTGTCACACAATCAAGTACTGAAATGTTGGGGAAATGCTGGGATGACGAAATACGTAGGCAGTAGGTCTATATAGATGATTTTAAGAACGACACTCCGCCGCCGAAATGGGTGAAAGACAGTGCAATTTGTCAGCTTGGTTGATAAAATACAATTTATTTACAGTCTAGCACAAGTCTGTAAGAGAGCATATGGTTGAACTCACTTATTCATGAATATCGTGCGATAAGCCCGTCTGTCGCAAAACGTCTACTGCGTACGTGTGGTGGTCGATATGCATAAGCTGAGCCAAGAAAGTAATTATGGATTGTGCCGGACCAGTCGGATTGAAAATTCCGTCAATAATTTTAGAAGAACACAAAATGGGACCAACTCGCCAGCTATTTAGCTACAAGCAACTAGCTTTTTTCATGTTTAAACTGTACTATTTCGTACACTAATACGTAGTATTGATCGTTTACTTATCCTGCTGGGTGCATGTTAAAACTTAAAGTTTATACCAATTATTGAGTTTTAATTTATTCCCGGATTATTCAATACTAAAACGTAATATTGATAGTTACATCCTGCTGGGTGCAGGTTAGACTTTAAAGTTGATACCAATTATTGCATTTAATTTATTCCCGGATTCTTTAATATTAATACGTATAGTATTGATCGTTTACTCATCCTGCTGGGGGAAGATTAGACCTTAAAGGTGATAACTATTAATGAGTTTTAATTTATTCCCGGATTCTTCATGAGCAAAGGGTAAAACTTAGACACAAAGTCGTATTTCATACCCGCGAAGGTTTTAAGAATGTTTTCATTAATCAGGAATGAAAGTTGAGGTTCACAGGCGATCAGATACCGCTAATTCCTGACCGTAGTAAAGCACCAAAACGTAAACGTCATAAAAAATAATATCGTGCAGCAGTAGTTGAAATTCCAGTGAAAGCCTGCGACCTCGGGGTGTGGAATAGTTATATTGCGGAAGTCAACGGTAAAACCAATGTTACGTTTCTAAGACTGTTTACTATATGCAACATATCCTTAAATTCTGTTGTTATGCACAATGAATTGATCGATGTTGCGTAATCTTATGCTGATTTAATCTCGTGATACTAACCGCCAGCCCTGTTATTTAGGAGAAAGAGGGGGGAGAGGGGTTATTCTGAAAACAAGGAATATGCCTAAAGCTTCTACTGCTGGCTTTGCTAACAGCAGTATAGCCAACTTTCAATTGCTCATTCAGCACGTGTTGGTTGTCAACAGTTTTGCTTAATGCGTGTTTTCCTTCCGAACAAAATAACAAAATGAACCATTGAGACAAAATGAGCGTGGTAAAAAAGACGTGATCTCAATAACGTTTTAATGATTGGTTTAAATTTAAGTCATCGTGACTCAGGGAAAGACTGAGCCAAAATAACCAACACGTTGAGATGCGCTTAACGTCATAGCCTTCCTTCTTTTCTGGATTTGATTTTCGACAGTATTTACTTCCGTACTTGCGTTTTTAGCTATCCAAAACTAAAACTAGAGCCATCATCAGTTCCACTGTCAACATAATGGAGCGGACTCTGCTTTCTTGGCTGTTTGGCTGTCAATCCGATCGGATCGGATTTGCCTTATAATTTCTAAACAAAAAGAGATAGTTGCTTGGGGTTTGGGCCACTGGAATGGTGGTGAAAAAACAGTGAAAATGGTGTATACAAACGTCCAATTCGGTCGACGAAAAATGAAAATATCTTGAATTTGGTTTATTACCGCCTAACGCCGCCTGTTTATCATCAACAATCAATCTTTTAACAATCGGATGCCTTGAACAATTAAAAACGGCTTCGCGTATCGTTTTTGTTTTGATTTTGGCTCTTGCTATTGGTTGATTTCGTGAGCCTGGTGGTTCCTCAACCCCATGTCCTATTCCGGATTTTTCTTTTGATAAACCTTGTCTGGACTCCCGTGCTACTGCATGCAAAGTTTGGTTTGGATAGTCCTTGTAGTTGTCGCGTCATGCGCGGTCTAAGATTCCATTGGAGTGTCATCATAGCGGAGCTACACTCCAAGAAATAAAGGCAGTGGTACAGCCGAAATCCCAACCCGACCATTTACCCATTCAAATTAAAATATTATCTCTTAACTCTCTTAGTGGTCAACGTGGCTGAGTTGTGAGAGAACTCAGCCTGGTTGCTGGAAGTTTGCGGATCTGGTCGAACCCCTGGAAAGGAAACCTTGGCAAAGTCCCCGCCAGGACTGCCGGCTAGGGTAGCGTGAGAGGCTACCATGCTCCTTCAGCAGCTATGGGAACTATTCTGGCCAATTCTGGACAATCTTTCGGCCCCTACGATGATCGGAGGTTTTCCGGTTCAATCCCGCTATGCCCGGTACAAGGAAGAACGTCAGCAGGATGGTAATTAAGGGTTCATTCCAGGGCCACGCGGTCTGTCCTCAGGAGATGTTGTCCAATGGTTCAAGAATGTTCTGATCAGGGCTACTAGCAGAGTGGCACACTTCAGGAAGAGTTCTTAGCTGGTTAGGGACTAGCTCCCAGAGTGAGGCTGCAAGGGGCTGTAAGGCCTTAAGTACCTAGAGCTGCAGCCAGTACCTGCCACTGGTGGTGCAAGGTACTTCCTGTACTATATCCTGGTATCCCATGAGCCATCTCTGCTAGCAGCTACTCCTAGGGGCAGGCAAGGCCAGAGCCATCCTGACCACTGATCTCCAGGGACTGGACCATACATCGAAGTACATAGCATTACTGGAATACATCAATAAAGATACAGAGTATACAGAATAGATAGCATGGAGCCATAGCATCAAGGTAAAGAGGCTCACTAAGGCCCTAGCTTAAGGAGTACGAGGAAGCTGTGGAAACCGTCGTTGCAGAGGTCCCGCCCCCGAAAAGAAGCGCCCTCGCTTCGCCAAGGTAATAGAAAATTATTTATTAAGCTAAGCTATTTATACATACAATAATCAAAGTTCTCAGAAATTATTCAAAAATAATACCAAGAAGGCGCGCATTAACAACAAGTTAAAATTAGGGATGCTATGGGGACGTTTAAGCTTTTTATCTGCTAATAATTCAATCGTTTGACTGTTCCAGCAGGGTGACATTACCTACGCGTATCAGTAACGTTTTTTGTAAGGTCTGGGAAATCTTTGAGCATCAAAATTTAGACATTATTCCCGTAAAAACCTACTACGCAAACTTAATTACTTGAACATTTTCACGAAAATTATGCAGAAGCAACAACGATTTTCAACATTTAAAATACAATCACAATCAATTAGTGCAGAAACAGTCAAGGAAAAAAATTAAGTGCATGATGCTCGAAAATTCACTTAAAAAACGTAACCACTAACCATCGGTTACCATTATAATCAGCTAAGAAAGATTTTTACTTCAAAACCTTAATTGTCAAAATCGGTTGTCAAATATCAGTAACAACGCGTGTCAAATGTGACTAACGCGGTAACAATCAGATAAATCTACCCCGAAATTAGTTTGCAATTGTTAAATCAAAGTATTGTCACATTCAATAATCATTAACAGCTGATCAATTCTTTAATCAAAATAACAAATTCAAGTTGCCAAGAAATGGTTACCAAGCTCAACCCTGAGCACGAGCCCCCAATTCCATTCGTCCCATCGACAGCGGATCGACTTCTAGCATGGAACAACCACGAACACACCAAAGTAAAGAAGATCTAGACTGGGCCGAATTTTATTCGGCAGATGGGGAATTTCGCACTATCGTTATTACGAAAACTACACCTACCCGACAAGCTGGCGCCGTTCGTTATATTAATCGCTATCTGCCCATGATCCTCTACGGATACAACACCTTCCACAATGAGCTCCCCGAAGGCTCAGTTCATCCTTCAGACGGACCAGAGCTGGCCTGGGCGATTCCACCCCCTAGTCCACCTCACGAAATGGAGGAAGAACCACCAGCTGCATCCGGGGAAGAACTAGAGTCCGTCGAAGCCTCCTCGAACAGCGCTAACGACGACAGCAGTTCGTCCTTGTTTCCTGACCCCGGTGACCTTGCCGGTAAGTCAATTCCATTTTAACTCCGCACTACCCCATTTATTCAGGAACGTTAGCTACAATTCGTCCCTTTCTTTACAGATGAAAGCTCGGATTCCGGGCTTCCAGAAAGCGGTGGCACTGAATAAAGCTGGACAACTCCAAGCATTCCGACAACAGCACCAATTTGTTTAACTCAAACTTAAATGTAATGCCCTTCCTCTTATAAAGAAATTTTAAAATCAGCTAAGTGTGTTCGTTTACGTTAGCTCTAATTTTTGGCTAGCTTATTGCATTATGTTCTTACTAAATTATGCTACTAACCCAGTCAACCTTCAATCCTAAGCACCCGCAAGACTTTTCTTAAGTAATTAACATTAGCGTTAACCCCCGAGTGTCACCAGATTATTTGCATGCGAAATTATTTTTAGATCTAATTACTTCTGGCCGAAAGAAGACCAAGAAGAAACACAGTAACTACTTTTAGATTTTAGTTTAAAATTCTTCCGAATCCGCTTCACTAACTGGGTAACGCTCACCTTCAATCTGTTCACGTAAATTATCAATGTGATACACATAACGAAAAATAATACCCATATTAAGATCTTTAAGCTGATAAGCTACATTACTAAATTTTTAACAATCTCGTAATTTGCGATGTAAATTGGTGCCATTTTTTTCATAAAATAGCGGGATTTGTCACTTTTAGGGTGATTTCGTATGTAAACTTTAGTTCCTACTTCAAATTCTTTCCCCGTTTTATTTCTATCTGCCTTTGCAGCACGATGTAACTTAGCTGCTTGACTTTTACGTACCGCTCTCCTAACTATCGCACGCATTCGTGAAGTTAAGTTTAAGATGTGTAATGGGTAATTAACTTCGTTCGTTTGTACTTTACCGACAGGGGCTTCGAGCATTCGTAACTCCCTTCTTGTTGCTAACATACTTGGGGTGAAACCCGTCACCGAATCAGTTGCTGAATTTAATGCTGATTGTAGCTGTTTCAAACGCAAATCCCAATTCCTATGACCCGATTTCTCGTCTTGCGCGTAAATTGCTAGCGTTTTGTCAACTCTTTCATCCAACTCTTTCATTCAGCTAGGCTGGACTTCGGTGAACAGACCAACAGAAATCTAGCCTTGATACGCCACTGTAGGCACAAATTCTTCATTATTTGTCCTCTCAAATTATTGGAGCTGTCGGACAAAATTTCCGCTGGCACGTCATGCCGTGAAAACACTTCATCGATGAGTGCTTTTGCTATAGTTTTAGCTTCAGCGTTTCTTAGAGGAATTAACTCAACCCAATGACTCCACTTATCAAGCACACTAGGATGTACGTAAAACCGTTTGTAACTCCGTACCAGTGGGCCTTTCAGATCAAAAACAATACTCTCCCATGCTTTCTTTTCAGTTACTATCATCGTTTTAGCCTTCTTACGAGTCTGTTGCACCTTACGGACCTGACAAACTTTACACATCCTTACGTAATTTGAAATCAACTTTGAAGCGCTCAACCATGTGTACAAATAAAATATGCGGTTTATCGTCTTGTAAACACCCATATGAGGACCTGTGAACGTATCGTGTACTAGCTGAATGATTTTCTTTTGCAGCGAACGGGGAACCAGAATTGTCAAATTCAGCGTATCAATAACATCTTTATTTACATCCACATAAATTATTCCGTCACTCACAATTGACTTTGACTGGTATTTCAACACAAATCTATGAACTGAAGGCGAATCATACTTTCTTTCCTTCGTTTCTCCCTCCAAAGCTAACTTCAGTGCTAATGTATATTTGTCTTTTAATGTTTCCGCTCTAATCTGATCAAGTGTAATCTGCTCAACATCGATCTGATTACACAAACAATCGTTGTTAAAAACGTAACAATTCTGACCCGTTCGTTCATCCATCGCTGGTATTAAGATTGGATTAGTGATAGGAGTAAAGTCTCTCTCAGATTCGTATCGTCTAGACAATAGATCCGCGATAAGATTTTGTGCACCTGGGACGAAGCAGATCTTTGCGTCCAACTGAGATAACTCCACAAGCCATTTAGCTAAGCGTCCCGTCGGTAAGGTTACCGTGGATAAAACCGAAAGTGCCTTATGGTCGCTGAAAATTGTTATCACACCCCCTTCTATGTATCTACACCACTTACGCACTGCCCAAATAATACTCATCAATTCCTTTTCACTATTAGAAAATCTCTGCTCAGCAACTGCCAAACGTCTAGAGATTATATCTATGGTTTTCTTCTCCTTAGTGAGTGGATCGACCTGATACAAAATCGCTCCAGCCCCAGAGAAGAATGCATCTGTCGTAATTATCCAAGGCTGATTGTAATCAGGCGCTGCTAACAAGGGAGCGTCTACCAACATATTCTTGATTTTCTGGTAAGCTTGTTCCTGCTTCGCCTCCCAGACAAATTTAGGAGTTTTACCTTTTAGCACCGCAAATAGAGGCGCCGAGTACGACATCACAAATCTACGGAAAAAACCCGCCAAACCGAGAAATTTTCGGCGCTCATTAATGCTTTTGGGGCGTGGCCAATTCTCCAGTATCTCCTTCTTACTAGGATTCGGCAAAACCCCCTCACTCGTAACCTTATAACCTAACAGGGTTATTACTTTCTTACGAAAGTATGTCTTCTTTATGTTTATTTTAAATCCTTCACGACCTAAAATCATTAGGGTGTTTTCGATCGCCATCAAGTGCAATTGGAATTCTTGTGACATAATTGAGATATCATCAAAATATCTCTGTACTTTCAGATAATGTAGAGGGGCGAGCATTCGTGAAACTGAGGCACAGAAGAACGCTGGTGCTTGCTTGACACCAAACATGATTTTGAGCGGTGTAAAATTTCCGAACGGGGTGCAAAAAGATGACACCTCACCTGCTCGTTTCGTCACCCCCACTTGCCAGTATGCCTCGGTTAGATCAAAAAGAGTTAGGTACTTGCTCTTAGGGCACCTCTGCACCATATCATCAATTCTAGGGGTTGGAAAGTTTTGTATCTTTCTTATTTCATTCAATTTATTGTATGCTATCACAAAACGCGTGGTGTTATTGTTCTTGGGTATGATAAACACCATGCACTCGTGCTGGGGACGATAACCCCAAGCTCCAGCATCCGATCTACATGCTGACGTAATTGCAACTCTTTAAACTTCAAAACTGGATAGGGCTTTAACGCAATTGGTGGGTGATCGCCTACATCAATATCCATAACTGGACTTATCAACCCAACTCTCGAACTGAACACAAATCTATATTTCATTAATACCTTGAACAACTGTTCTTTTTCGTCATATGTCAAAACGTCACTCTCATTTACTTTATTACGAATATCTTGCTCTGTGGCACAAAACTCATCTGGCTCTATGGGTGCAGCAGTTGCCTGGGACTGATGGACTTCGTTTATACCCGGCTCCCGATTCAGTTTGTAGACTTTCGAAGCTTTATCCTGCCAAAAAACCAGGTATTCGACGCGAAATTTGGCTGTAAACCCGTTGACTGCTGAAAATCTACGCCAAGGATTACCGGCTGGATTGTGTTTTCCATCAAGATCAGTGGAAAAGTTACAGTCCGTTGCGCAATCTGAAACGTAACCAAAACGAAACCCGGACACTCAACGAAACGAGTATCTGCATTTCTAACCCGATAAGGACGTTGCGTAAATTCACAACCCATTTTTAACAAGTCATCTTTTAGTGAAATATTTACGTAGGACATTGTACTGCCACTATCGAGTATGGCGTCTGCATATTCTTTACCGAATTTAAGTGAAAAATAAGCACATGGTGCTGGTGTAGGCTCAACAAGATCGCCTAGACAATTTCGGTTAGGAATTGGTTGGTTTTGAAAAGAAGACCCGCCATTTCCAGCTTCACCGACTAAAACTGGATGGCTTTCGGGTTTTTTGGTACGAATTCCTGTGCATCAGAATTCAACTCAATTTCATGAAGTTGTGCAACAGTGCTTCTATTAGGAGGATAACCAATAGTACGATTTACACGACAATTTTGTGTTTCATGCGACGAATTTTTACACTTCGAGCACCAAATTCCCTGTGCACGACTACTACTACCGTTATTACTACCTCGACCACGGCTGCTAAAAAAGGTTCGTCTATTTCCGCGGTCACTGCTACTATTTGAATTACTGTTATTGCTGCCGTTTTTCCTAACTGCAACCTGATTTTGTTAGTGATTTGACCTATTAGGGCAGAATTTAGAAGTCCACCCAACCGTATTACAAATGTTACAAGTGTACTTTGCATCATTAGGCAAGAAACTAGTGCTGTTATTCCCATAACCTCTACCATGATTTCTACCATTTCTAGTGTTACCAATATTTGAAATTCCAGTTTGGATTGAATTAGCCTGTCTCCTTTGAATAACAAGAAAAGACCTTGCATTTTAAAATCCAAGAAAAGACCTTGCATTTTAAAATCTATCAAAGAAGTGAATTTTCTTGACATCATAGACATGTGAAAAGTCGAATTCAGTGTTTCCAAAATAACCTCGATTTGATCAAAATCACTGATTCTAGCACCTGTGTTTTGTAAAATATCTGTGAATTTATAAAAATTCCTAATGAAATTTTCATTTTCTTGCATTCTCATAGTTCTAACTTTAGCAATTAGGTTATACCCATGTGATTGTACTTCAAACTTAGCCAAAAACAAGGTTTTAAAATTCTCCCAACTCGAAAAAGGTTCATTTGCCAAAAACCAGTCAACAGCATCCCCTGCTAACCATGATGGAACAGTTTGGTGTATAATAATTTCTCATCAACCTTCCTAACCTTTAAAATTCTTTCCAATTTCATAATAAAAGCTGATGGGAAAATTTTGTCATTCAACCCATTAAATTCTCCAATTTTCAAAGCTTCCATTTTAGGCAAAGGTATTGACATTTCAACAGCTCTTTGGTAATTATTCTGTGATGAACAGCTAACAACATTAGAACTACCATCAACTAGATTACTGCTAGGTTTCATAAGAGGTGAACTGAAAACATTAGTTGTTGAAGTTAATGGTGGCTTAGGTGCTGCACTAGTTGCGCATACCGGATTAGCACCTCCCCATAAAAAATTAACTACTGAATACAGTTTAGCACTCAAATCCAAGATGGTAGTGTCAGTAGAATTATTAGCTGAAAAAGGCTGGTTAAAATAATTTGGCACATGAGTAGGCCTTTGAGTTGACACTTGGCTTGGTCCAGGCAAGGGTGCAGAATAATTTGGCATTGAAGATACAGTTACTGAAGGCTGGATTTTGCCAGGCATTTGGAACACTGGATCATTTGGTAAAATAGAACATGTCTGAACTTGTCCAGAGGGGTCCATCCAAGTTAGGGTTACTGGAATTAGCTGCTGCTGCTGCAAATTAGCAGTAGTTGTTACTGAAGCTACACGAGCAGGAGGAAAAGGAGGTAGAAAAGGCAAATTCACATTAAAGGCACGCTTGGTACAAATGGAACACCTCCTGTAACATTTGTATTACTTGCAACTGGTGAAAATAATTGTCCAACATTTGGTAAAGTTAATGTAGGGCTTGACACACAAACATTTAGGCTTGCTACTGTAGTAATTTGACCCAAATTAGGTGTCACCTGAACATTAGGGCTAGCTGGAGGAAACTGAGCTGCTAATCCTGATGGGGTAACCCCTAATGGTGATTGCACAACTTGTGGAATAATAGGGGTAGTCATTCTAGCTGCTTGTTCCCTTCTAGTCCTTTTCCCTATTTTATTAGGGTCCCAACTTAAGCTCCACGATTCAGGGTTTAAATCTGGCTTAGATCTAGTAGACCTTGGTATAAAATCACACAATACTGAAAGTCTTAGGCCTATAGGCTATGGAAAGTCACTTTAAGGCCAAAATTCAGTAGCCTACACAACCAAGGGTTATCAGGGTAAAGTCTCAACAAAAGTAAAAGTCAAAAAGGCACTAGCCTACATAGGCCCACACAATATCTTCCAATAAAATAAAAAGCACTGACTGATCCAAACTAATCTTCACCGCAATATAAAAGTTATTGCTATCTCAACACAGTTCTCAATACTCACAAATACTCAGGTTGTCTCTTGGTTACTCACTGAAGGCTGGGGTCCCAGGTGGAAATGGAACACCCAAGATGGCTGCCGGCATTCCAAAAATGCTTCATGGTGGAAATGGGTCCTTGTCCTAGGTGAAAAATGGACGGCCGATGCACCACATGTGCAACCCCGCTATGCCCGGTACAAGGAAGAACGCCAGGAGGATGGTAAATTCAGGGTTTATTCCAGGGCCACGTGGTCTGTCCTCAGGAGATGTTGTCCAATGGTTGAAAGATGCTCTGATCAGGGCTACTAGCAGAGTGGCACACTTCAGGAAGAGTTCTTAGCTGGTTAGGGACTAGATCCCAGAGTGAGGCTGCAAGGGGCTGCAAGGCCTCAAGTACCTAGAGCTGCAGCCAGTACCTGCCACTGGTGGTGCAAGGTACTTCCTGTACTATATCCTGGTATCCCATGAGCCATCTCTGCTAGCAGCTACCCCTACGGGCAGGCAAGGTCAGAGCCATCCAGACCACTGATCTCCAGGAACTGGACCATACATCTAAGTTCATAGCATTACTGGAATACATCAATAAAGATACAGAATATACAGAATAGATAGCATGGAGCCATAGCATCAAGGTAAAGAGGCCCACTAAGGCCCTACCTTAAGGAGTACGAGGAAGCTGTGGAAACCGTCGTTGCACCGGCTCGAATCCCCGGGTTGGTACCTCCCTTTACCAGATACTTCTTCTCCAAAAGTCTGGTAATGTTCAAAATTGAGTCAGTTCAGCCATACAAGCATTAAGTTGCTTCGGCTGTCGTAAGGCTCAAAGAAATTAAACAAAAACCAAAAAAAAAAAAAAAACTGTAGGGAGATGTGTGTGTAGGAAACATTGAAAATTCTCAGCTTGTGTTGTAATGTTAAATTTTACTAAAACAAACCGTTTTACAGCTTCCTGCCATGTTTTTTTCGGTATTTGAAGTTGTGATATCAAGCATCAAAGTAATCCAGTCAAGTAATACATCTGGTATTAAAAGAAAAACTTCTAAATTGCGTAATGCAAAATTTTCAAGTATTTCATTTATCGTTTGAAGTTTTCGTCGGTGAGATGAACTCTTGCCTTTGAACTCATGACTTCAATCGTGAAGAAGCTTGGTGAAAATCTAAGATTAAATAAGATTAAATAAATGACGTTGCCTAGCCGAGACTCAAATGCACCCACCAACCCCTCCCACAAATACCAATTAAACCAGCCAAGATTAAAGTCGAGTCGTAAAGCTATTCAGCGAGGGAGCAGAAACAACATGCTCAGGCGGGCTGTTCCACGGGAGCAGCACACGCTCAGTGAAAAAGCAAAAGCGACAGGTGAGTTTAGAAGTCCGACCCCCTTGTAGCTGAAGAATCTGACCGCGACTGATGTTGTTTCGGAAGAACATGGGGAAAGAGTTGAAGTCAAAGGCATTAGTAAGAATTGATATACAAACATAAGATAGCCCCTGTCGTACCACTGACAAAGGTGCGAAGTAAAACAAGCGCTATAGTGATATAAGATTTACAAAAGCCAAGCGGTGCACAACAAACATATGAACAGCACGACGTTTCAAGGTTGCTTTCACCTAGTCATCAGGTGACGAAACTTTTATGGGTTTAGTGTACCTGATAACGAGGTGAAAGTAACCTTGGAACATCGTGCTTTCCATATGCTTGTTTTGCACTGCTTGGCTTTTTTATTCTTATAACTCACAAAGGCAGACAGGGGCATATTGGTCTCAAAGACAGAAAGTTCAATTCTTGCGCAGGCAGCATGACTTTTAAATCTAAAAGGCAGCGGAAATACATGTGCGTCTGCATTCATTTATTATACTAATCAAGACGATTTGTCTTTACGTCCTATTTATTCTTGATTTCACACTTTATTGCATGTACCATCCGGTTCAATAATTGGTGTAACAAGTATCCATCCAGTAACGGGCGGAAAGGTTTTGTTTTAAATATGTATATGTGTAAATGCTGCCTACGGCCATTTCCTTTAAAAACCGTTGGGCTTAGACCTTTGCTTTCAATGGTTGACGTGAACTTCAATTTCCTCTTTGGTAGAATGACATTTAAATCCAAAAGGATACGGAAATAAGTTTGCATCTGTATTAATTTAATACTAACGGGGGCGATGTTGGAATTCCGTCTCGTGTAACATTAAAATAAATTACGTAAGTACCTGGGCCTTGTTACTACCTATAGTTTAAGCTACACAAATTTAAAATCGGTTTATTGGTGAGATCTCTAGGTGAGAACAAAAAAACCTGTCACGGACAATAAGAATGAGAAATGTTGTAGTCACTTAAAAATTTTAAAATACATATGGGTGTTGTTCTAGTCTAATATCCCAGGCATAAATAACTTAACGTTTTCGTAGTTTCAGTAGGAAGATTTCAAAAAAAATTGTGAAAATGTTGAAAACGTAACATGATTTTGGTACGTTCAGTCAGGCCTTTATAAATGTTGCAAATTATATTTGACTGTGGCGTGGTTTTCTTGTTTTTATTCAGCCACATGTTGCAATGCCGAGGTTTGGTTTTCTTGTCTTTCACGTATTGTTTCCCCTTCAGTCAAGTATGCAGCAAAAATATGGAGAGTGTATGTCATTTTAGTGTGAGTATCGTGCAATACGTATTGCGATAGCTATATTTTAATAATTTGTCTGGGAGTTGCTAAGCCGCTTGGACCTAACGAATGACAATAAAGTCTTCTGAGGGTTTTAAGAAGAGTGGAGGTGTTGCTAGGTTGGCTCCCAAGACTGTTCTGCTCGCCAGGAGGCTGAGTAACAGCTTAAATACCAATTTAGCTTACACTAGTTATCTCACACTAGGTGGAGCCAGAAGTTAATACCGATAAACTTAGGCAGAGGGGAAGAACATTATAATAGGAGCTGATGTTATTTATCCAGGGGATTGTTTAACATGTCTGTGATGTGTGGCACAGTGGCAACAAGGACCACCGCACTGTGACTCAGATTGGAGCTAATGACCTAGCTGTCGATGCACCGTAAATCTTTAATCCCCCAAAGGATATCAATAAACCCCACTGAGTATCCAGACATTACATGTAATTATATACACTTGAATTTACACTGCCGGTAGGCCGTGTATGTTAGAGTTCGTTTGCGCACGAGAATTTCAGAAAATTGGACAGGCTACGGCGGCGGAGGGGTGCCTAACAATGCCAAATTTTACAATGCTACAACATGTAACAATGGGGCAACAATAGGCGAGGCGCAAAATATCGTATTAAAGCTCATTTGAAGAAGATGCAATATTGGTTGGGTGCCGGGAAAGTAACATTGTCGTTGTTTGACTTAGCTAGCTCGTTGTGGAGAACCAAAATTTAATGGTCTAGATTTTTCTATAAATCGTCAAGTTTTAAACCGTAGGGTGCGAAGTCAGAAATTTTGAAGCCTACGGTCTCAAAATTTGGCGGCCGACATAACCGAGTGACTTATTTACTTATTCAATCCAGGCTTCGGAAAGCCAGTTGAATTGTTTCTGCGATTGTTTGCCATGATACTGCAAGAATCCAAAATCAAGTACTCATCGAGATGGCATATGCTAAATCTAGGCACACGCTAGTGGGTTGCCATTAAATAATAATCATGGGAAAAACCTTAGGCGGAACCTGAACATAAATATGCATTATGTTCCGTTTTTTTTTCGAAAACAAAAATCGGTGAACAGTGGACACGTGATAGACCAGACGTAGCAATTACAATAAAAAGGATGCGAAAAAGCCAACAAATTAACTGAACAGCTTAGAAAAAAAAACATTAGCACTCGTATCCATAAAATTGAAAGATAAAAATTCATACACAAAATGAACACGCAATTAGTCAAACGAACTAGATGTAACCACCTCAACGACCTTCAAACACAAACGTAAGCAAAAAACTTCTTTAACTAGGAGTCTGCTTGTTTCACATATTAGAAATGCACTCAAAATACACATAGAACCACTCACACGAAACAGACTTTCTTTCTGACATAACCATTGATCAAAAACAGTCCTTGTTCCCTGGTATTGGAGTTCAAATTATAGTTCGTTGCATTCGAGTGAACTCTAATCCGTTTTTATTCGTGCACCTTCACGGCTGTGAGTATGGGGATACAAGCTCTAAGGTTTTTTTTTCTAAATGGCGAAGCTGTCTTTTGTTCAGTTAATGCATAGTAAATACAACACAGTGTAATATCAATAACTCTTTGACATTACATAACCAAGACATACATAGTTAAAGGAAAGTAAGGCCATAGTGGCCTGCCAAGAAGCTAATTAGTGTGGAATCCCCTTTTAGCTGTACATCATAGGAAGTTTATAATTGGAAATAGAAAAGAAAGGTTTCTCATTCGTGCGATTTTTGTAGTCCTGTAATGAACTGAATAAGCACTATAATGAACTTTTCTTTTCAGGCAGACAGACCATGTGTGTCTTCATCCATTTAAGTTGTCATCTGAGGTGTCTGCAATATTAGGTACCCCATCACTTTTCTACACGGTAAGTTTGACAGATCGAATATTAGCAACAGTAAATCGCTTTGTTGGGTCACATGCTAATTCAACACTTTACTTACATTGCTGTGAAGGCAAACGCAAACCAATGTGGCCAGTGACTAAAGTCCACCAACTCGCCATCTGTCGATCTGTTTTCGTAGACTTCGAATCAATGCAAGCTATTCACAATCATGAATTCGTGTTACCTACTCGTTTCTTTTTCAGTAAACCATTCTTGCATTTCAGGTTTCCTTGAACTCTTCATTGGGATTTTCTCCAATTTAACATTCATAGGATGCCTTATTCAAGAATTACACTTGAAGGTTTGATTAGCAGTAATAAATGATTTTCGAACCAGGGTTCAAAACGCATTCTATACAATCTAGTCGTGGTATTCTCCCCTTCCAAGGTAAGCGTTACTTCTGTTTACCTACATACACTATACAATTGAAATCGCAAATCATTTTCTATCAGTGTATGAGATAGAGTAATAGCTTCAGGTTTCCATAGGCAAGGTAACATTTCTTTTTAAGAAGGTAACATTATTTTTTAAAGAAAGTTGCAGATGTTCATGTGTTAACTAGCCATGCCATCAGGAAAGCAAAAGCCTTTCCTACTGCATCTCTTAACGAGATCAATCGAGCCATAAATGTAAGGGGGAGGGGTGTTGAGGCTTTATGGCACGTCGACAGCTAGGTCATTAGCGCAATAAATTAAGAAACAGAAGGAAGAAAAACAGCCAGAACAGCTAAGCAGATAAAGTAATTGACAGATGCATCAATGTTTGGTAGACACACAGAAACAAAGTCAAAATAAAGGGCAAAATTCGGATAACCACATGAATAAAGTGTAAGAAAACATCTCACGTCGATTAGAAACGAAAACATAAGAATGCATGTTACTAATAGGGTTTTGGCACACAGTCCACTAGCTAGTGGCGATAATAACGCAAAAATATCCTACTGTACATTGTGTATTAATGACATAAATTGAGGTCATGCAATACTATTGCAAACCTACCGGGGGTATCTTTTCAAACAAAACATAGTTCGTTTAGAGTGTTTGGAAATAGCACAGAGAGCAGTTCTTTTGAATATACAATGGTACACGAGTCATGTACAACAATTCTTCTCAACAGGCTTCTGCTGGAGTTGAGAGCTACTAGTTAACTTGACGATTTTCTAATCTATACTGACAAAACTATTGACTGAAATATGCCAATTAAAAAAAAAAAAATGGTACGTGCCATATCTTTTAACGCAGAACATTAGCTTAATCGATGAATTGGCCATGGGTACGAGGTGGTCACTAAATGTTATCACAATTTACAGAATCGTTCGATGGTATTACCATTAATGTGTTTCCCTCAGTTTCAAGTGATAGAAGCCTGAGTTGGTTCTCTTTGACATATTTATTGATTTATTGACAAGTTGCTTAAATACGGCTCTATCAGATAATCTTGAACTGCGCAATAAATCTACATGTCAACGTAGGCGGGTAAATCAGTAAATTATTAACTATGAGTAAAATTTCAAGTCATTCCCGGTACAACTTCACCTCAAATGCTTGGCCTATTAAAATAAATTAGGCAATTTAGTGAAGGTTAATGTGGAACTAATGAGAATGACCACGTTTATAATATACGTACAGTAAACCTAACAATCCTGTAATGATATGAGAACTTCATTTTTTTATTCATTAAAAATTTCAAAGCCACCATAAAGCAAAAGACAATTGTGTGTAGTTGGTTGCTTTAATGTATAGTACAGAAACATAAATATAAACATCAATACAGGAATATATTTCTGCACAATTAGGCTATTAAAGTTTTGAAAGGAAAGCACCAATAGTACAAATAATTTAAACATAGTTACTTTAAAGAAGTCACTGCTTTGTCATTTATATTTTCAAAATTTCCAAAGGTTCAAGAGGGCAACGTAAATCATTTCAAACTTCTTCCATAGTCGTCTCTTGTGAGATCTAGAAAAATGCTCATTTTCTACATTTTTTAAAGGTTGAGACCTGTCCTGCCTTACTCATTTTTTTTTCTTATTTTTTTTTCATTTTTTATTGTATTTTTTTGGTTAAAATATTAAAGAATCATATCAATCGTGGTGTGATGTGCTTTAATCTGTGGCTTTATAAACTAAAAACTTAAGAGGCTCAATAAATAAAGTTTAGAGAAAATATAATTATTGTATCGTTTAACACGTACATTTTATCCCGTTTGTACGTCTAAATAAATCAAGACTGCTCTCCTAATTAGAAATATGTAACTTCTAATATTTCTGTAACTTCTAATTAGGAGAGCAGTCTTCATTTATTCAGACGTACAAACGGGATAAAATGTACATGTTAAACGATAAAATTACTATTTTTTCTTTAAACTTTATTTATTGAGCCTCTTAAGTTGCAGAAAAGTAATTGTTCGTTGTCATTACTGTAGGTTCAGGTTTTTTCATTTGAATTATTACTAGTATGTTTTTATTTTATTTTACTAATACACAGATGTTATTTCTAGTCTTCAGTTACGATATGTGTTTTATAGAGATTTTTCTACACCGAGTCAGGATAATCGAAGTGCAAACCATCTGTAAGTACTTCATCCTTCTTCCTGGACTTCCATAGACCTACTTCGGCAGCAGCTCACAGTTCGAAGATTACTAAAAACAGCTATGTCTATCCCAAACAACGCTGAGCTGCTGTCCCACCACTGAATTAAAATTTAAACATTTTATGTGATGCAAGCGCCTTCTAAAGTCGAATAATCTGCCATAGAAGTGTAGTGTATTTTGAACATGAGAACAGGAGATTGTAGCACAAACACAACTTGGAGTCAGTGTTTCAGTGAGTTAGAGCTGCATAGAGATTGTAGTTGCGTGTGGCATACTGATCGGTATAGAAACTGCAGTTGCGTGTCGCCGTGGGCTGGCTGTGTTCAATACCATTAGTTATTGTGAGTTCTGCTATACGTTTCTGGCTCTGTGTACCAAATTTGTGTACCTTCCATTACTAAATTGCATTAGGTTTTCAAATTGAGTGTTATACCTTTCGTGATGCTGTGTTCTCAACTCTAGAATTCATTAGGCCTAATGACAAAACAAACATCAAGTCGTTGCATTCAAGCATATAACAGCAGGTAACATACTAAAATTATTAATAGTACATTTTGCAGGCAAACTGAAAATTATGACACGTTACTTATTCCATCTTTGAAAATTATGACACGTTGCTCCATCTTTTGATGGTAAGTGGCGAATTTGTGACACTGACAAAGTTTCCAAATCCTGCCAAAAGGAGGTGATGCACAACAAAGCTCACAGATTCTACGTTCTTTGAACGTTGTTTGAAAGTACCAGTGGGACGACCTTTTATTTTAGGGGATTTGGTCCAGTTTTATGGGAGAGCCATCATGATTCAGGAGTAAGAACCGTGGCAAATTTGCAGAAAGACTGTATTAGTTATAAACTTTATTACTAGTGCCAGCCACTGAGTCATTGGGTCAGTGGGTCACTCACTGGGTCAACAAACATGGTTATTATATTATTGTCTGTTTTGTGATAGTATTTTAGATAAATTGCTAGCAGAGATGGCAGTGGGAGGGTTGGGTTAAGTGGGCGAGTCAAGTAGGGTCAAGTTGGATAAGGGAGTGAAATTGAGCCAGTAGGTCAAAACGAGTCAGTGGGTTTTGTTGGGCCAGCGGTTTAAAATTAGCTATGGGATCAAGTGGATTTGATCAGGGGTTAAAAAAAAAATTGGGCCTAGTTCTTCTTTCGTACGCATCAACTTCTGCTTTTTTTCTATCTGGCCGAGACTATATGTTACAGTTTTGTTGTATTATTTGGTTGGACTAGATCATAATGGTCTTTTCTTCAGAGAAATTCTACTTCCTCGAACTCCACAAAGCACTCTCAGACCCTCACCCTTACAAGAAAGAAGAAAACAAGGTCCTCAGACTCACGCATTCACCAGCCTAAAAAAGTCGAAATAAGGGAAAGACGGTTAAATGATATAGTGAAACTAATTAGGAAGTTGGGAATAATGACCGACCTTTTGTGAGTACTGGTACATCCAATCTAAAAAAGAAGGAAAATGTAGCTGGCCACATAGGACTTATCCCAGGTAAATGGGGGGACTACTTAGGCTTTATGGCGTGTTCATAGCTAAGTCACTAGTGCCTACCTTAGCCATAGTGCAGAGGACAGGAATGCTACTGTGCCATACAATACAGAAAAATTTTAAACAAACTTCCAACTCTAGATCCTATCGTACTTCCTATCGTACTTCCTATCGTACTTCCTGCAAAAATTGAAAAAGCCCGAGCAGGAGAAATCATTGCCCAATTGAACGCCATGTCTCGCGAAAGGTGGAAATGGTTACGAACACCATCAAAAGGAAGCATTGAGTAAGCTTGGTTTGACCAACACTCAAATGGGCTAACACCACCTCATACCAGAAATTGCGGCAGAAAGCCGAAGGCCACTGCTGGACAGTGGATTTAATAGCCCTGAGCTTATAACCGTCTTTTTTGTCCCATACGGCATTCCATGCAGCGTGCAGTCTCAGACTAAGTGTTGGAAAGGTGTCGTAGGGAACAAGGCACAGATCTCTATAGAGAGGACCAGAAACGGTCCCTTCACCTGCAGCATCAGCATGCTGATTCCCAGCTAACCGGACATGGCCCGGGATCCAGCCGAAAATCGCAGTTTTCTGCTGACCAGACAAACAGGAAAGTAAAGCTTGGATTCACTATGTCAAGGGGTTGCGAGGGTTGTATGTCACCAAGGACTGCCGGGCACTCATGGCATCACCAAAGATGATAAAAAGTGTGCCGCGAAGGTCAAGGATCCATTAAACAGCCAGACCGAGTACTAGAAGCTCCGCAGAAAACAAAGAATAGTTAGATGGAAGGTGACGGGAAATAGTCAACCCCTCATGCACACAAGCACGTGCCATGCCAACTTCTAACTTCCACCTATCAGTGAAAACCCGCTGATATCCAGTGTGCTGATAACACACCTGCCGGAACTCCTGCAAGTTCCTTGCGGTTGGAGTGGAATTTTTTGGATGGACGCCAGACAGAATGTGAAAATGCAAATTGAAACACGCCAAGGGACCACTGGAATCTCCCCAAGCTTATGCTTAAGATGTGGGGCGTAACAAAGGTCATCTCCCAACAGGACTGCAGGAGCTTAGCACGGAAATCTCCTTTACTCACCCCACGTCTGCACCCTGTACGTCTGGTCCAAAACCATGGGCAGAACAGTAGTGGATCGGATAGCATGCAATTGCGCAGCATACTGACTGGCAAGCTGCTGCCACGTGAATTATGGAAAGTGGCTCCGAGGCTTCAGCATAGGCGCTGTCTAACGGAGTTGCCCAAAACGCCCAGTCGCCAGACGTAGGCTGCTGTGGTGCACATCGTCCAACATCTAGAGAGTCGAGTCGCTAGCTGAACCACAATCAAGCTTGATGCAGACCAAGGCTCAGTAAATAAATGCGTAACATGCCAGTGCTATGTGCACCCCATGAAGGACCTTACGGAACCCGTAAGGTGTTACGGAACCCATAACCTGTCTTTAAGTAGATGCAAATGTGGGAGCCAAAACAACCAAGAATCGAACACCAGACCAAGGAGACCTGCCCTCTTGACCACACGAATTTACGCCTGTCCCAAGTGCAAGCAAGGATCTGGGGGCAGCGTCCGTTAATGGCAAAAGTGGACACACACTGTATTATTCAGTTAAAACCGGAAAACATTACTGACTGCCCAGCTCTGGACTCTGTTCATTGCCAACAGCTGCTGCTGCTTGCAGCCCTCCTGCATTAGAGCTCCCCGAAAGTACAGGCCGAAGTCATCAACAAATATTGAGTTGACAACAGCAGCTTGCTGGGTAATAGGGTTGATCACAATGGCAAAAAGACCGAACATGAGAGTATGACACATGTAACAACACTGAGGCGGCACTATTACTGCTTTCTTACTATAATGTTGCTGCACGCATCACTTAGTCTGCATACACGTTACTTATATTGTGATGATTGATTCATTTTGTTTTAATCCATGTAGTTAGTTCTCTGGAACTGGAAATTATAGTTCGATGAGCAACATAAATTGAGGGGAGAAATGTAGGTAAGTGTAGTATTTTTATGTAAGTGCCTCCAACTGTTTTTATGCTTCACATCTCCTTGATCTTTGCAGCGAATTATTTCCACTCTGATGTGGGGACTCAAGATGTAGTAACATGTTCACTACTATATAATTGCTGCGTCATAAAGCGTACAGGTGTTTAATGATGTAATCATCAAAATTCAAACCAACAGGACTTCGTAATTAGGTTAGAACTACAGCTGTTTCTGATTACCTTCTAACCTCTAATTTTCGTTCTTCAATACCTAATGAAAAGATTCTCGTCAAATGCTTTCAGATTAGTTGGCCTTGCGACGGTTCAAGATTGTCACCTGTAGCATATCAGTATGAATGCCTCTGCTATTAATGTTTATCTCGGATTCCAACAATAAGGAACTACTAGGAGAACCAAACGTTGAGAGATTTTATTTTTGTAACTGGTTTGAATTCAAAGCTGTAGTTTATCAGAATTCATAATTATATAAGAAATTCTGCAGTGGAGTATGTGTCGGATTCTGAAATCTAATTCGAGAAAATAAAGGGCCAAAACTGTCATGCAACGAAATTACTAGTAGGTTCGTGTTCAAAAAAACAATTTTTATCATCTTTAAAACACTTACCAGTAAATGCTGTTTCAGACCAGCTAGCAAATCGTCGTCTGTCTTTGTAACGCTAACAGAGCTAATGTATTGTTATTAATGGGTGGTTTCCTTCTGTCGTGCGAATATGACGTCATAATTTTCAGCAAGAGTTCCATTAGACGGAATGAAAATTGTACGTCACTCATGGATCCCGGGTTGTTTTCTTCTTGGTTAACGTTACCGAAGCAACTGATGTTCGTATCGTGTTACGAAAGCACATGATTTGCATATGTATAATGTTCGATTATATTGACCGAACTCAGTCACACGAAACTAAGCAAAGTTGTACACAAGACTTACATATTTTTCATGTCATAACGACTCATGTTTATTGACCGAAAGCTGCCTTACATATGGTAATAACACGGAAGAAGATAATGGAAGAGGTGTGGCAGTGAAGATGTCTAATTTATCCGACCATGTAAATAAAGGCCGAATATGTAATATTAAATTCTGACTCAATTATTCCCATGGGAACCACTACGAATGGGCTTGTGTAATTTTTTTTTTAAACGACATGGGTAGTTGTGTACTGCCCTTAGGTGGAAAAAATGTTTCGATCTTGTTTTCCGTAAAATTGGGAGCCAGGTTACGGATTCAGTTGATTCCCAGTAGTGGGGCTAGAAAGCAAAACAACATTTCAGTTTTCGTAGAAAACATACCCTTTACAGGTGAAGATAGTGCTCGAGACCCCAAGTGCTCGCATTAGTCAGTAATGACGTCATCAAAATGGAGGTCATGTTGAAAGTTATATTTTTTGAACCCTGCTACTTTTTCCCACTTATTTATCTTGCACAGCACCTTATTTTCACAAACTTTGAAGTTTAAGAAACATTGTGATGATTAGAAAGAAAAAATATCCAAATTCCATATATGATTAAATATGGCTACTTACATGGCTGCCAACCCTTAAAAAATAAGCCTTACGACGATATGGTCATGTTTGGTGTCAAATTGTATGTTTATGGGGTTGCCGAATTCATTGGTGGTACCAAAATTAGCGCCAGGCAATCCCAGAAACAATAACCTTTTTGATAAATTTATGTTTACACGCATTCAAAACAATGTGTAACAGTGATCGGGGAGGGAGTAATTTTATCGCTCCCCCAATTTTTTTTTTACTGTAACTCCTTAACCGATAACAAATCAAAATCATAATGCGGAACAAACAACGTTCAGTACATAATTCTAGACAGGTAAGGGGCTGTACATCTTTAACATAAACGCAACCATTGAACACCAAAATACCAAAATCCTGTTTCAACTATTGCGCTAGTGCTGTGTTACAGTGATTTTCGATTTTCACGTGCTGTTGCAATCTTTCTAATAGTCCGAAATGGACATTCTTAGTTTATTCTGAAAGATGGTAATCTATTCTTCCCATCAATCGTAACCAAAATAGATTACTTAGATAGGGACCGTTCCAGGCCTTTTAAAAGGTGAAGAGGTAACGGCATAGCGGCGAAAGCATGTGGTGGTTTTCAAATTCAAAGTGTTCTTGCGAGGTCTCTAATAGCCCGAAATGACACATACTTAGGATGTTCTGAAAGGTAGGGATCAATTATTTCCATCAATCCTAACTGAAATTGTTTAACTTAGATCGGGACCGTCCTTCGCCCATTTAAAGGTGAAGAGATAATGGCATAAATTCAAAAGTGTTTGTTGATTTTCGAATTAGAACTGCTTTTGCGAAACCTCTAATATCCAGAAATGAACATGGTTAGGATATTCTAAAAGGTTCGGAATTATTATTTCCATCAATCCTTACTCTGAAATTGTTTAACTTAGATAGAGACCACCCTACGCCCATAAAGGTAGAAGACATAATGGCATAGCAGCAAAAGAGTATGTTGATTTTCAAATTCGAAGTGCTCTTGCAAGCCCTCCAATAGCACGAAATGGACATGCTTTGGGCAATCTGAAAGCTGAAGATCTATTCTTTCAATCAATCCTAACCGAAATTGTTTAGCTTACCTAGGGTCCATCCTACGCGCGTTTAAATGAGTAGCTGCAATTGGTGGAATGGCTAGTTTCAATTTCAAAGTCCATTGTAATTCTCATATTTGTATTTATATCTAAGATAAACATTTTCTGGTAGGTTTGACGGAAAGAAGAGATCCCAACCTTTCAGAAAATCCTAAACATGTCTATTTATGACTGTTAAACTTAAACTTACCATACTTTGAAACCTTCAATTCACGATTTGAAATGCATATATCCTTCATGCCGTTTTGTATTAGCGCTGATGTTTAACACTGTTAGCTAACGTCACTTCGAATTATGAAATCAACTGCTTCCAATTTAGCATTTAATTTCACTGTTTCAGTATCGCCATATATTCCAAACTTTATTTTATTTAATGGCCTTTTATCATCATAGTCCGAAATTTTAGCTTTGCCCATTCAACTGCGCCATTTGGTGTCCACTTCAAACTTGTATTACCTTATATAAACCTCGGCTCCAGCAGCTATCAATGATTCTCCGTGGACCTTGTCTCACCCACACTTGAGATCCTAACTCACAGCCATGGAGGCCGAAAGGAGCAAGCGTTTTCCCCAAACAAACACAGATTTCAGGCGGAGAAAAATCAATTCAGTCAGCCATCGCTGACTCAACAATACGCCCTTTCCCTAATGTTCTTGCATCTCCATGGTCTTTAAAAAGTCAGGGTGGGATTCGAACGTATAGCATAGCTCAGACAGAATCGCCACAAGTCACTACACTCCTCTGGAGTTGAGAATGTTCTTCAGTGGTGCCATGCCATGTCGGGAAGAAAAGGTAGTATCTTCAGTGTGTATTTAACTTAAATGTTTAAATTTTTAGGTCACTCATTTTAAATTTTATAGTTTAACGTTAAAAGGCATTTTTGTAACTGGGGACAGAGTTTTCGGCACTTTGCTTTCTCGTCTCCCCATTAACTGAAGGGATTTCAGGGGTCCTTTACTAAAAATCAGGCCTTCTAATTTTATTATTAACCCTATGTTAATTTTAATCTTGTCACTTACATTACTAGTGGGAAGTTGATTTTGAAGCATCGGTTTTCATTCTTAACAATCTTAGGCTTTGGGTCTTTGTGACCCCGTATGAAGTAATGTGGTGAAGGTTTTCTAGTCATGTAAACTAGACAAGTTTGGCAGCAACATGCAAACTGCTGTTTCGATTGTTTAATATTTCTTTTATTGAACAAATATTCACGTCTAATTAAAATTGTATTAGCTGAATTTGTTACGTTGTGAACAGGAATGATTTTATTGTTGATTTAAACATTTTCTAACCTTGAATTGTTAAAATACTGAGACGCACTTCTATTGAATGTCATTCCGATTTACTTGCCGGTCTAGCCTGTAACTTTCGTTTTTCAGTACTGAATGGAAACACACTTAGCAAATGCTTTCACGTTATTTGGTTGTTTTGAGACGGTTCAAGATTATCACCTCACGAATGCCCCCGTCTGTCCCTATTAATCATTACTTCAGATTCCAACTACTAATTTTTGAACTACTAAAAGAATCAAATGTTGACAGATTGTAGTTCGTAACTGGTGTGAATTCAAAGGTGTAGTTAACCAGAATTCATAATTGGGTAGTGTGTACGAAATTCTGCTGTTGTGGAGCATGTGTTAGTCTAATTTGAAAAAATAAATGAGACCCAAACTATCACATAACGAAATTATTAGAAGTTAAAAAAAAAAACAATTTTATCATCTTTAAAACACTTACCTGTAGAGGCTGTTTCACAGCAGCTGGCAAACAGAGCTACATATTAATGGATCGTTTCCTTCTGTCGTGAACATATTGCGTCATGTTTTCAGCAAGACTTCCATTAGATGTAATGAAAATTACATGCCAGTCATGGATATCAGATTGTTACCTTGTTGGTTAACGTTACCGAAGCAACTGAAGTTCATCTCGTGCTACGAAAGCACCTGATTTGCATGTGATCGATTATATTCACCGAACTCTGTCACACGAAACTAAGCTTTTCCCCTTGAGAATCTATGAATATGCTTGTCTTATTTTTTAAACTACAGGTGCACTGTACATAGGTGGAAAAAATGTTACGATCTCGTGTCCTTTAATTTTTTTTTTTTGGGGGGGGGGGGTTGCTATCTAGTCGGATCCAGTGGGTTCCCAAGTGAATCTGCTCAAAGCTGGCTTTTTGTCGTCGATTTTAGTTATTTTCTGTGTTGTGTGAGGCGTTCGCAGTACTCATCATGGGTTACGGGTGTTCTTGTTGTTGAAGCACAACACTAAAAACGACAACATTTCAGCCTTTAATTGGTTCAGTCCCTAACCAGGTTTTACACATTTAGAAATTAACCATTTACAAGCATTACAACTGAAAATACAGTCCAAATTTCGATTCAAATTGCCTGAATTTTTTTTTATTTTTCACCACTCAATAAAAATTTACCTCCTAGCTGCTAGGATCGTCAAGCAGATACAAATTACCTAACTTTAAAATGCACCTCCTGGTAGGTGATGGGACCACAAAATATCTACAAGGACTCGTTTCATTTTCGGAAAATATATGGCTTCCTTGGTCCAACGAAATCGACATTATACAATTAAAAAGTCATGAATGACAATGGTGCTGGCTCTCACGAACCGCCATTCATGACTTATTAATTGTATACATACAGATTTTGGTGTGACCAAGGAAAAATTGTATGTTTCCGAAAATACAGCGAGTGCTTCTTGATGTCTACTGGTCCCATCACCTACCAGGAGGTCCCTTTTAAAATGTCTATCACATCAACCACAAAGTAATTGAAGTTTTTATGATACCTCCTTGTGTGAAACCTAACAACCTTCGAATGCAATTTAAGTTACACTTAGTACAAGCAAGTATTACTTAGTTAAAACATACACAAATAAACAAAAAAACAGTCATTTACTCATTACTGGATAGTTTTTAGTCAAATTGAAACCCCTCTTCTTCTTCACTACAATGATGAGG
>JAHWFP010044785.1:25019-42405 GCA_023313725.1 Lithobius niger | reverse complement strand
CAAGTCGGCAATTCCCTTTGTCAATTCGAATCCAGCCAACCAAAACACTACTTCAATTCCGTCAGCCAGTCAGAGCGCTCAAGCTACCCCGGTCGTCCGCGCTGCTACTCCAACTTCCGGTAGTGACAGCTCGGCCGATTTGGGTCAGTCTCTCCTCCTCCAGATGTCCGACTCTCTTCCCCGCACACCCCCTCCGAAGCTATCCTCGGCGTCCGCGCCGACTTCCGGTAATGAGTATATAACCCCAAACCCAGAGACACTCGTTAGCACAGCTCAAGGATTCTCAAAGCTAGAGGTCGCTACGCCGGTCGGGAGTGGAGATGCCGCGGTCCGATGGTTGCCATGCCGGGCAAAGGTAGTGGTTCGTATCGTACTTAGTTTAGCTTTAAAAGTTTAATTTTTGGACTTTACGTCAAAATTTATAGTTTAAACTTAACTAAACCTCGTAGCTTTAGAAGGTAAATTTATGGTGCGTCAAGCCCAACGGCATTTCGGACGTTGGCGGCCGTAATTTAAGGGTTCACGGTCCCTTACTAAAAACCAGCTTTCTTTATTTTGTTTCTTTAAACGCAGTTTAATGTAAACAGGGACGGTTTGATCTTCGTGGACGGTTGCTTTGATTAAACGCTCGGATCCACTTTATATGTAGCCGCGGCTTTATAATTTAAGGAGTTGACTTATCAACAGCAACTCTGGGAGGTTTAATGCTTAGTTAATTCACGGTTGAAAAATAACTGTCATTTAGGTCTACTATTACTAGACAGCCGAGGCTGTTCGTAATTTAGAGGGCTCTTTTGCGAAATCCCCTTGTGCCTACTCATTTCCCTTTTTCTATTTGAAATTGTTTATGTGAACCTCGTGTTGGTTCTAGTGTCGAATTTAATGTAAATTCCCCCTGTATTTTATAACCTAAACTAGGTGTAAAGTTACCAAATGTATTTGTAGTGCGATATTTTTATTCATGTTTGTTTAAAATAAAAACCAGGAGTTTTTCTTAAACGTCCGTCAGTTTATTCGCTCGTTGTTCGCTAGAAGTTAACTTGTAAGACAATTCTCTTAAACTTAGCTTAGCTAGCCTAATTTTCCCACCTTGGTGGCAGCGTTACCGCTTATTATTACAGTTAGCCTACAATATTAGGACAAGTGTAGCTCCATTCCCTACGCCGGGACTGTAGCTGTTGTGCTTATTTAAAACAAAAAGTACCCCAAAGTAATAGTAAGAAGATCAAGTTACACCAGGCGAGCGGCGATGTTACAAGCACCTACCCCGTCGTAGCATCCGCCGTTACAGTGCCCGAATCATCCGAAGAATCATGGGACAATCAAAGACCGACGGAGTAAGATTACGGTAGCCCAGGCAAGGCGTCAGTGCTCGTCCACAGTACAAGACCAGTCTCTTAAATGCATTCGTCAGCACTCCATGACACACCACATTGTCTTGGTTGTAAGAAAGGATTCCAGTGCCAGCCAGGTGCTGCAAAGCAAAAGGCAGTGCCAGGGCCAGACAGCGACGGTCAGCAGCTCAACCGGCTTAGAACAGCAGTCTCCCGGCCCAAAAGCCAGATGACCTACTGATCACCGCTAGTATTGCACGCCAACACACACCATCCATTCCTAGAGGGTTGTTACACCGCATCGTCTTTAGACTCTGCTGCATCAGGGTGCCAACTTTGAAGCGTGCGTTTCCAACAGTGCTAGCCATTAGGCATCGCCAAGATCGGAATAGGGGACGGTCGGTTAGCACAGAGCATTGCTGCCCCACATGCCGACATACCCCTCTCGTTTCCAGGCGGGTAGACTAGACAGAGCTAACCCGCCAGCATGCCCGAATCTTCCGAAGAAGACATAAGCAAACCAACCGCAGAAAGCAAGCACAGCCATAGCACCATTTCGTTTCTGCTGCAAAGGACACTGAAGATGCTAGCCACATACCCCAACAGGCAATAGGCATCGCCAGTTTGATATACAAAGGTGACAGTAGGTTAGTGAAAAGCATTGCTGCTCCGCACGCCCACATACCCCTAAAACATCTTTTCCCAGTGGGCACAACAGAAGAAGCCTGTAACGGCGGAAGCTACGACGGCTTAGGTGCTTGTAACGCCCCCGGTTTCCCTGGTGTACGTGGAGTTTCAGCTTGAGGTTAATCGGTGTTAATGACGACTTTTTACGTTATTCAACACAGCATGGACACTGTCCCAGCATGGGGGATGAAGCGCCGGTCCTAATTAAAGGGGCCTAACCTTAAACTGTCGGTATCGCTGCCACCAACGGTGGATTTAACTGTTTAACTAGCTAAAATCTAAAGATGGGCTACATATTTAATTTTACACTAAAATACAATTAATCAATTCTAGCAAACGACTGAAGCTTAAAACTCCTGGTTTTATTTATGCAACAGATAATAAAGAACACTTTACATTAAGGTTTGCTTCTGAAAGCTTTTGAATACCAATTAATTAAATAGGCAACAAGTTTGAGTTTACAAAAGTAGCAGTTTGAATATACACAATTTCACAAAATCAGACAAACACATTTGGTTTGAATAAAAGTTAAATCTTCACATTAGAAAAAGTAAATCATGGGTGCTCCCGGAGACACCCGCAAGACTTGACAGTTATGTTTCTAAGTTTTCCAAGTACAAAAAGATCAACCTCCCTTAGTTCCCTCGAGAACTGTTCTAAATAATAAAAAACCCGGCAATTTTACACTTAGGCATCAGTTTGTTTCAATTTGACTTCCACAAAGATCAAACCGTCAGTTATTTGAATTAATGTTTAAAACAAATAAGAAAGATTTTGGTTTTTAGTAAGAGAATCACTCTGACGTTATGGGGAGAGAGAACCAAAGATGCCGCTACAGGCGTCTCCACCATAATTTTCCCTAGCTAGAGAGTTAAGTTAAGTTTTAAACTAAAATTTAGAATATGGGGGTCCTAAACTGAACTAAACTATAACACACGAACCACTACCATCGTGCCCGGCATGGCATTCTCCGGACATGGCGTCTCCAACTCCCGACTGGCGTGACCCTTCTCTAGCTTGAGATCTGTGAGCTGTGCTAACGATTGAATTCTGGGGCTGGGGTTTTATGCTGGAGAGGGGGGAAAGCGCGGACGTCGAGGATAGCTGCGGGGGTCTGATTGGCCGAGGGCCTCGAGAACAATGGAAAGTGGGAGGAGAAGTCGGTTGAACAAAGGGACTGGGTGCAGAGCCGTTTGAAGGAGTAGGGACATGTAAACGGAAAAGATAGGCCTGTTTTGAGTTTCACTCAATTGAACTTTGGGAAATAGGCCTTTATTTTGTGTTATTGGCTACGGATTGAATATTTACATGTTTGTAACGTGAATAGGCTCTTGTTAAAGCTTAATACTTTGGCTTGGGTAATGCATAAAGCATTACTATTAAATTTTATAAGCTTTAACCGAAAACTGCAGTGTTATACACCACAACTAGTTTTGGCTGGGGAGGGGGGCAAAAAGGGGAATTCGAAGTTTTTGCACAGATTGACTTACTGAATTGCTTAGAAACAGATCTTTTTAAGAATTCTTTTTGTTTTAATAGTAGTTCAAGCTATTAGTAGTGTTTGAAAAGGTCCAGTCGGGCGGAGAGGTGAACTAAAACAAACATATATACACTAAAATTTGTGTCCGGTAGAATGCCAGGTCGTAGTACGTTTGGACACATGATAGCGTTTCTGGGGGTAAAAGATTATTATAAAAGGATAAATGCGGTTAAATAAACTAGCTTAGTAGAATACTATAACGCATTACGTAACTGGGAACGTTTTAACGTTTAATTCGGAAGTTTAAAATTGATCGTTGTGGAAATTTTTCATATGGATTGCGGCCGACAAACACAATAAAAAATATCACACTTCAAATTGTTGTCTGTAAACTTATCGAGGTTTAGTACCTTCTAAAATGCACTAAGCTAGTGTATTCGGGCTTTTTGCCCTAAAAAGAAAAGGATAAAATACAAATACAAAAGTACAGAGTTTCATAATGGCGGCCATGATGAAGGTGCGAAGTGGTGGGTTTGAGGTGATCTTCAAACGTAGTTTTATGGTTCTTCCTGGTGGAAAGTCCAGATTTGGGCTTCCCCAAGAGTCTTGTATTTGGACAGGCTATTAAATGTCGAAGAGTTTGTGAGAATCGGACCATTATTGCAAAAACGGCCAGATATGCCTCGGCGAGGCATTTGGGTGCCTCAAGAAAAAAAATTTCAAATTTTTGAAAAACAGGCGTTTTTCGGTGGAGCTCGTTTACAAGCCAAACTACTACGCAAGTGAATCCAGTCGACCGTTTCTAAGCTCTTCGGCTATGCCTAGGATGCTACCCTTGCGTACCCGCCACGCAGCCAGTGTGCCCGAATTATTCAAAGAATCCGGAACAATCAAAGATCGATGGAGTAAGATTACGGTAAGCCCAGACGAGGCGTCAGTGCTCGTCCACAGTACAAGACCAGTCTCTTAAGCATTCGTCAGGCAATCCACGTTACACCACATCTTCTTCACTCCAGAGTCTGCCAACAATACAAGCCACATACTAAAAAGCAATCCGGAAGCACCGGTTTCCACCTCCACAAAAGGACTCTTGACCTAGTCGTGTCGGGGCGACCAACTAGTCCCGGGCGCGCATCACACCTATGCAGTCAGCAGGAAACCGTTTGGACAGTCCGATGACTAGGCGTTCAGCGAGGGCGTACGTCAGTTCATTAAGTCTTCAGCCTGGCTTCAACCGCGGCTATCTCCAAGCCCAAGGGCAAGACGACCCACTGTTCACCGCTAGTGTTGCCACTGGTCCAGCAGCTCCGACCGACTTAGAACAGAGATCTTCCAGCCCGAAGGCCGGATGACCCACTGCTATCGATGCAACAGCGCGACCTGCTTAGAACAGCAATCTTTAAGCCCGAAGGCAAAAATACCCACAGAATCAGCCTGCTGTTTCTCCAGGACTGATCGCCTCACGAAACTCGTTAGCCATAGAGAACATTCAGCGGTGGCCTGCCCACTTGACAAGCCCCTTACCGGTTGTCGGCAGTCGAGGCAGAAAACTTCTATTCTAGAGGCAAGCGGACCACTACAGAATCAACCAAAGCGATGTTCAAGCCCAAAGGCGACCACCTACTAAGGAATCATCCACGGCAATCTTCAAGTCCTAGGGAGAGGACTAACTGCTCGTGCTGAGCAATATCTGGCGTCATCTCGATCCAGGTCGACCCACGATCCTGAGGGATGAGGGGATCCAACAGCACAACCAACTTAGAACAGCCTGAGGGATGAGGGGATCCAACAGCACAACCAACTTAGAACAGTAATCTTCCAACCCGAAGGCCAGATGACCCACTGCTCACCGCTAGTATAGCCACCGGTCTACAGCTCGACCACTTAGTGCAGCAATCTTCCAGCCCGAAGGTGAGGACCCACTGCTCACTGCCAGTCTTGCCATGTTCCCACAAAGTCCGAGGCGAGAGCCCAGTAGCGCAACCTGCTTAGAACGGCGATCTTCCAGCCTGAAGGTGAGTAGTGGTAAAATACGATATTCGGTTACTCATATATACCCCAACTTCCGGTCACGTGATAAAAGTGGGGGTAATGATGCACTTCCGATTATCTGTTGAAAAGTGGGGTGTCACTTCCATTTTTCTTCAATCTGGAGGACTGGAAAAGTGCTTTTTACTATCTGTTTTTCAGCTTTCGTCGATCTGGAGAACGGTGGGACAGTACTTTTTGCTTCCTCCTATGATGTCACTTCCGGTCATGTGATAAAAGTAAGGGTAATGATGCACTTCAGATCACATGATGAAAAGTGGGGGCGTCAGTTTCGGATTTTTCGTCAATCTGTAGGAGGATGGGAAAGTGCCTTTTGCTACCTTTTTTCATTCTTAATCAATATGGAGGTGGGTGGGAAAGTGCTTTTGCTATCTTTTATGACGATACTTCCGATCACGTGATCAAAATGGAGGTAATGACATCACTTCCGGTCATGTGATGAAAGTTGGGACGTCACTTCCGGTTTTCATCAATATGGAGGAGGGTGCTTTTTGCTACCTTTTTTCGTGATGTGGAGGATGGTGAGAAAGTGTCTTTTTTTTCATTTTTTGTGGAGAGGATCACGCGTAGGGTACAGCCTGCGCTCTAAGACCGACAGTTCTCGAGTTATCAGGATGGGCCAACTTGCCGAAATTCGAGGTACCCGATTTCCGGGGTGGGCTACATGTAGCTGGAGTAAAGCCCGTGCTCTTATGTGGAGGAGTTCTCAGGGAAAACATGGCACCTGGAAACATGGCCCGTGGGGATGCTCGTGACAAACAGCTCGCAGCACTACGTTGAGCGTAACGGTGGAAGGGTTCCACGCTGTTACTCTGTGGATGGTTCACACTAGAGTTCACACACTTGATTCCACATTTTTCAAAAAATAAAGTTCTGAGTTCAGATATGAAGCACGAGCTCAAGTCAGACTGGAGCTCGCTGGGGTACCCTAGTCGGGAAAAAATTACCAGGAGTGCATCAACAACACTCTGGGTGTTAGCCTCTTTGAGGGGGACAGCTTCAGGGAACTTTGTTGCAGGGTCAAGTAGAGATAAAATATACTTATAACCAGCTTTACTAGTAGGCCTGATGGGCCCAACGATACCTATAATGAATCTGTTGAAGGGCTCACCGTCCATGGGCACTAGCACCATGGGAGCAACAAACTTTTGCCCTGTTTTGCCATTTTTTTGGGCAAGTCAAACATGTCAAAACGTAGTTTTCAACATCGGTGAAACAATGGGGCCAATAGAAGTTCGACAACACTGTCCTTCGTTTTGGACCGGCCTAAATGCCCAGCCCATGCATTAGCATGCGCAGTGTTTAATACAACACTCCTACACTCTTTAGGAAGCACTAACTGGTTCTTAATTACCGGCTTACCTAAAGGTCGAAAGGGCTTGCGATATTACGGAGCCTAGCTAAAGTCCCTAGGGGGGACTATAACATTTTTTCTAACTGGCAGTATTCTCTTTCCTGTAGACGATCCTGGTAGAACTGCCACCACTCATTCGCGAATGAGACCTAACCTTAACTGTTATGATTTACAAGTGCTTGATTTATTCATGCAGAAGTCAGAATAAAAGAAGTCGATTTCAAACATATGCACATTTATTTATGGCAGATATCACAACAAGTTGCAGGTTAACTATTTAACGTTGAAGGTAAACAACTTTCAGTTGGGTGCAAAACTTACGGCTGGAACCAGTTAAAAATAGTTTAACTCAATTTTCAGGCATTTTGCGATGAAACAAGTTAAGTTACGATTTTGAACAAAATCAAAAAAAATTTTATATTAGTTCTTCTTCCCTTTAAGATTTTGGGTCGGGAAGAAAATTAATAAATTATCAAGGTTTTTAGGAACCCGTGGACCTCACACTAGCTTTTCCTCATTCATTGCGTAGGCTAAGAAATGTTGGGCTTAAGAGCTAGGACTAGTTGTTATTAATCTTCTTGGGGTCTAAATCATTTTAGGATCCCTTCCCCCTAAGATCTTATTAGCTAAAGTATCTTTAGACTACATTTTAGTTTAAGTACTTTACAAAGCTAAAGCTTACTAAGTCATGGTACTACCGCGACTTCTTCATCTTCAGTTTATCGCTACTCGGCTAAGCGCGCGCATACTCTAGGAAAGGTATAGCGTCCCGCCGATCTGCAGTGGTTTTGGGACCAAGATTACAAACGTCCGTTTTCTTAAATACAGAAATACAGGGCCTTCACGCGGACGAACAAGAGAACTCAAGGCTTCTCATTTGTTGAAAACCTAATTCAATTTCATAAACTGCATTTCAATTCGACGATTGCCTTGAGGCGTTTGCGCCTAAGGCGATTGTTGGCTGGCTACATGATGCTGTCCTAAAACTTCCAGCGATCGGCAACTTGATTTTCGGGAAAAAGCGTCGTTCAAACGCCCGCGCTTTCTTCAAGACTGAGAAAAGAGCATCCAAGCACGCGAGCATCCCATTGGCCGAGCTCGTGCCCTGTGATTGGCCAAAAACGGCTCTCTTGGATCTGGTTCCGGTTTGACGATCATAGGTTCAGCAATACTAATTTCAAACTGAAATGCGCTGACATTAATTTATTTTTATTTAAAAAATAATAATGCTATGCAATACTACGAGTTAATAGCTATAGGACTAAAGCTCGATAAATGAAAAATTCCAACTCTAAGTGAGTTGACACGCAAATCTAAAATTCGCCATTGGCACTAGCTAACAGCTGTTACTAGCCTACGAGTGCGAGCGCTCTGGCCATTACGTTGTGTGAACCGTATCAAATAACGAAGCACTAAACTATAAGTTTAACCTAGATTAAAATATCAATTTATATTTCAAACTAACTAGAATTTTATTTAATGGCCAAACTAAAAGATTTCGACATTGGTTCCAACCGCTTTTGTACTTACAGTTTTCTGGCTCCAAGCTGAAATACATTTCTATGGTCACAAATGCAATTCGTAAAAACAGCCGACACAAGGTCGATCTTCTTTTCAAATGACAATATTTAACAAAATTTACATCTTTCTCGAGTGGAAGGTTACATGTCAACAACAGAGGTTACATATTTGTATCCAAACGAATCCGACATTTACCTTAATAAACACTAAGTAAATTCGACAGGTTTTACAGAAAATCACGTCTCATGGCTTGTAAAAGCCGGATGCAACTTTTACGAAAAAAAGGATCCACGTAACTTTTCTTGGCATGCATTTTAACACGTGGGATCCAAGTTAAATTAGCACAAAATAAATAAATGGTATTTTTATTTATTTTAATAAACCAGCAGCCACAACGGACTACTGAACTGAGTAGCCTACTCATATTTCGGCAGATACAACATACAAGGAAGATAGTAGTTCCTGGAGAAATAGTACCTAAACAGAAGAACATCTAAAAACAGGCTAATCTGTTACAGGCCAGTAACGAACCTGAATTTAGGAAATAACCAAAGCCTTCCCACACCACGAGGGGGGAGGGGCTTTGCTTGAGTGATGAATTACGATCTTCGTTACAATTCAAACTTCTCCGTATCGTTTACCGTGGTTTTCCACTCTTCATCATCCTCATCCTCGGATTTATAAGTTTTTTTTTATGGGAGTAATAATTCGTATACGTTTTAGTCGTTTTCTCGTTAGAAAATCGGCAATCGGTTTCGCAGGACTCGCTACGGGTGGTGGATTAACAATGGTACGTTTCAAAGTACTAACGACTGGTTAAAAAAAATTATCGTGAAGATTCTTCTTGATCTCGTTTGTCCAAACGTTGATTCAAAATTTTTTTCCGTAAAAGTGTTTTGAGATTTACTATTTCACGTTTCTTTTCCATGTTATCTTTTTTCTTTCTTTTGTTTTTATCATAGAACGAAAACGTACGTTTATAACGTCCCTCGTTTAATGTTTTGTCGATCGATAAAAACCCGTACGGATCGTCCCAACACATTCTACACGTTTTAAACTCCGGAAAGTCCATGTCAGGACCGACGTGATTTTCGTACAAATGTTTCAGGTTTAAATCGTCCACGGGAAATATGATTAATAAATTGGCGTTATCTCTAACCACTTGTTTGGGAATTCTGGTGTAAGACTGACTGCAATAAAAAACGTTGGCGTTAGAATGACGGCCTTGAGCGAAGTAACGTTCTATGTTTTTTGGTTTGTCTAAAAGAACATCGTCAAAAACCACGAGACTACGAAACTTGGTGTCCAACTCCTCGGGAGGAATTAAATCGTTTTGAGAGTCGTGAAAACTTGCTATCTCCCGTCCTACGGATCCCTCAATTTTGGAAAATATAGACTGTAAGGCTCGGTATTTCGCTTGACACAGAGTTTTGCTGTACACGTACCGTAAACGCTCGAGTAAGAGCCCATCTTCGAATAAACGCCCACCACCCACTTTTTCACTCAAGTCTGAACTAGGCTAACATCCGATTAAACGCCCATCCCTTTAATTTTCACTTGGCTGTGGTCGGGAAAACCCCCACTCACTGCTGACCTACTTTTGCCAAAGACTTGACTCTTCCAATCCACACTTCTCCCCACCTACTCCTCCAATAATAGACTAGTCTGAATCCCCCAAGCTAAGCTAAGCCAAGGTGACTCAATCACCACGTGACCCCCCCCCCCTTCCTTACTTCCTTATGACTGATTGTCATTTCGTTAAAAAATTGCACCATAATGGCACAGAAACAAAATTCTTATACTGTAGAATTTAAAATTGAAGCAGTGTCTTGGCTGCGGGAAAATGGAAGGAATATTACGGCTGCAGCAAAGAAGTATGGTGTGGATCGTAAACGTGTACTCACTCCCGTACTCACTTGTTGCTTGCGTCGAATTCTTGGCGGTAGCAATCGATAAACATGACCGCTTTTTTTTTTTATTCTTACCGTAGAACGGGGCGGTGTATTGGGCGATCGTGTAAAGCGTGGCTTAATAATTCCACAAAACGTCAGGATTGATGCAACACTTAATGGTTGGATGACCAGGGAAAAGGTACACAGCTGGGCAAGAAGAGTTTGGGAGCCAAATTCGGACGATGTACGGCGGCTACTTATTCTCGACCAGTATCGCCCGCACATGACTGACGACACCATTGCCGAATTAAAAACACTAGATACGGACGTGATTCACGTGCCAGCCGGTAATTGTTTTTTTTTTTTTTGGCATTATTAATTTTCTGTTGCTTATTAAAACGTGCACACGCGCTAATAACTTTTATTTTTATTATTCACGTATTTTGTAGGGTGCACATCAATTGTTCACCAATGGATGTGTCCGTAAACAAACCGTTCAAAGATAAATTACGCAGCCGTTGGGTGGAATGGAGACGTACGACGACAAGAAATGCAAGGGGGAATTTTGTTCCACCAAACAGACAAAACGTAATCAACTGGGTATCAATTGCTTGGGAATCGATCACGGCGGAATCGATCGTGCTATCGTTTAAACGATGTGGCATCTCATCAGCAACTGACGGAAGCGAAGAACATTTACTAAGCAACAAAGTGCCTGCAAATCCACCGGAAAAAAACACCACAGATCCACCCAGAATTTCATTTGACGATGAAGAAGAATTTGATGATGGGGTGTCCTTGTATGGTGATGAGGACAACGTTTAAGCCTATTACGTGTGTACTGCAGTAGCCTGTGGGGCTGGCTGAAGCCTTGTATTTTTTTAATAAATAAGTACGTTTTCCCCCCTTCGATCAAACGCCCACTAGGTTATTTTTTCAGTTTTCAGCATAGGCCCTCGCCCGATGAAACGCCCATCCTCCTTTTAACAATGGATTGTCAAATTTAGGGGGGTGGGCGCTTACACGAGCGTTTACGGTATAATCTGTCATAATCCAACCAGCCTTCGTTACAGATAAAATTAAACAGTAAGTTCGTCTTTCCGCAGTTTGCCGGTCCTATAATCAGGCATCTGATGTTTTAAGGTAGAAATGGGTGATTTTTGGGTTTCTTGATCGGCACGAAGAAATCGTAATTTTGAATATCCATTGTTTTTTCTTATTCAGAAATGAAACTCAAAGTCTTTATCCGAAAACTTTTCGTTGAATGTATTAACTTCGACGACTCCGTAATCTACGTTACACCAAAGTTTTACGGTTCTGGGAGCGTCGTTGCTGATGTACACGGAGTTAATTTTACCACTAACTTCCGACAAGGACATACTTCCGCACGGAGCCAAGTTAAACCACGATTTTTTTATAACGTTTTGTTAAGTTTTCCTTGTTAAGTGTTGTTGTACACCCACGTTCTGAGACATAGTGGCTTATCTGACTCACCGTCTGCCTTTTGAGAAAATGGGTAGCAGGTGGAAGCTGGGTGCGAGTAATTTGGGTAACTGAACATCGTCAAAGAAACGGGTTTCTGCTCATCGGTTTCATTTTTATAATTTTTCGCAGATGTATCGTTTAAGATTTTTCATCGCGGTTTGAGATTCGGGGGTCGACGGAGAAATCCATCTCTTACACCTGGAATCTTTGTTCAAAATGGGAGAACCTATTCCTTTTGAATCCTCGAATTCTACGGAAGGAGATAAGTGTAAACGAACGCCACCGAAAAACGCCTGTTTTCCGGAAAATTTGAAATTTTTTTTCTTGGAGCACCCAAATACCTCGCTGAGGCATATCCAGCCGTTTTTGCAATAATGGTCCGATTCTTAAAAACTTTGACATTTAATAGCCGGTCCAAATACAAGACTCTTGGGGAAGCCCAAATCCAGACTTTCCATCTGAAAGACTCTCAAATCTACATTTGAAGATCAACCAAAACCACTAGCAGCGCTACTTCATCATAGCCGCCATTGTTGAAAATCTGTACTTTTGTATTTGATTTTATACCTCTTATTTCAGGCATAAAGCCCCAAACACTAGCTTAGTTGAATTTTAGGAGGATTTTACAGACAACAATTTGAAGTGTGATATTTTTTATTGTGTTTGAACGATCGCAACTACTATGAAAAATTTCCACTTAGATCACACATAGTCCTTTAACTTTAAAGTTAAGCCTCCAAATTGACTTCATGCGTTTTAGCATACAACTAAGCTAGACTATTTATTCATTTATTTAGCCTCGCTGCCATTAGTCCAAGTAATTAGACATCGGCATTCTACCGGACACGAATTTTAGTGTATATATGTTTGTTTTAGTTCTCCTCTCAGCCCGATTGGACCCAATCAAATGCTACTGCTAGCTTGATATACTATTAAAACCAAAAGAATTCTTAAAAAGATCTGTCCAAACAATTCCGTAAGTCAAACTGTGCAAAAACTTCGAATCCCCTTTTTGCACCCCCCCTCCCCAGCCAAAACTAGTTGTGGTGTATAACACTGCAGTTTTCAGTTAAAGCTTGTAAATTTAATGGTAATGCTTTCTGCATTACCCAAAACCAAGCATCAAGCTTTAACAAGAGCCTATTCACGTTACAAACATGTAAATATTCAATCCGTAGCCAATAATTCAAAATAATGGCCTATTTCCCAATGTTCAATTGAGTAAAACTCTAAACAGGCCTATCTTTTCCGTTTACATGTCCCTACTCCTTCAAACGGCTCTGCACCCAGTCCCTTTGTTCAACCGACTTCTCCCACTTTCCATTGTTCTCGAGGCCCTCGGCCAATCAGACCCCCGCAGCTATCCTAGACGTCCGCGCTTTCCCCCCCTCTCCAGCATAAAACCCCAGCCCCAGAACTCAGACTAAGCACAGCTCACACATCCTAAGCTAGAGAAGGGTCACGCCAGTCGGGAGTGGAGACGCCATGTCCGTGGGATGCCATGCCGGGCAAAATGGCAGTGGTTCGTATGTTTGTTGTTAGCTTTTGAAAATTGAATTTAGGACCCCCAAGTCTAAATTTTAGTTTAAAAACGTAACTTAAACTCTCTCTAGCTAGGGAATATTATGGTGGTGACGCCTGTAGCGGCATCTTAGGTTTCTCACCCCATAACGTCAGAGTGGTCCTCTTACTAAAAACCAACTCCTTTCTTATTTGTTTTAAACATTAATTCAAATAACTGACGGTTTGATCTTTGTGTGGGATTCATTGGTTATTCACTCCAGACGGACTTTATAAGTAGCCGCGGCTTTTATAATTTGAGGAGTTGACTTAGAAACAGCAACTCTGGGAGGTTTAAGGCTCTGTTTTATCATTTAGAAACAAAACTGTGAAACGGTTGATCTTTCATGCGGGTTTGAAACATACTGTTTGATAGATTGTAACCAGCCGAGGCTGTTCAATCTTGCGGACGTCTCAGCTGAGCTTTCAGTATTGCTTTTTCTATTCGAAAAATTGATTGTTTTATTCTGAAACACAAACGTCGTTTTAGTCAAAACTTGTGAAACCGAATTACATGTTGTAAATTCAAACTTAGTGCTTTTAAATACTTTATTTCAAAAGCTGCTCGTGCAAACCAAATGTAAAGTGTAATTTTCATTCCCTGTTGTTATAATAAAAACCAGGAGTTTTTAACTTCAGTTCGTTTGCTAGTTGATTAACTGTTTAAGTGTAAATAAATATGTAAACCATTTTTAGTTTAGCTCTTAATAAACGGTTAAATTTCCATCGCTGGTGGCAGTGAAATACCAGCAGTATTAAGGTTAGGCCCCTTTAATTTAGGACCCTGCGCTCCATCCCCCATGCTGGGACAGTAGCCCATGCTGTGCTTATGCCGTAAAAGTCGCATTAATCACCGCAACACCTTAAGCTGAATCTCCGTCTCAAACCAGGAAACCGGAGGCGCTACAAGCACCTGAGACGTCGTAGCGTCCGCCGTTACATAAGACGTACTTTACTCCATTTTTTTTTAACTCGTCGCATTTTCCGTCTTAACTTCTAGAGAATTTGATTGCAACAGACTCGAAAGATTTCCGTACCAGGTAGAATGAGACATTTCTTATTCCTTTTGTTTATATATTAAAAAAAAGAATCGTTAGAATGCCGGTTAATAAATTTGGACAGTCTTTGAAACGAACGCAAAGAGATGTGAAAGGGGTTCCGGGTATAGGATTTATATTAGAGCTGACCCATGATTACAACATGCATAATAAGCGACTTATTAAAGTCGGAGCTGCTACAGAACCCGAAGATGTCGTAATTTATTCCCAATTTACTGAATTAGAAAACGAAGTAAAAAAATTTAAAGCCGACGTAGGATTGAAGAAAGATGCGAATGGGCATTTTAACGCTGAAAAGAAACGTATTAAAGATCTCGAAACTCCCTCACAATCTAAGGATGTGGCGACTAAGGATTACGTCGATTCAAAAACTGTATCGGACATGCGAATAAATCGCTTAACTAATCTAGCTGTTAGTATAGATCCCGAAGATGCGGTGACTTATTCTCAGTTGATAGATGTAAAAAATTTAAAAACTACGTTGGAGGAAAGTGCCGATGGTCAACTCGACGCGAAAGATAGACGAATCAAGGATCTGGCATCCCCCGCACAATCTAAAGATGCGGCGAATAAAGAATACGTCGACGTGAAGCTTCTCGTCATAAACGAAGTGGAAACCAAACTCGGTTACGCTTTGAAGGAAGGTTCCGATGGACTGCTCGATGCAAAAAGTAAGCGAATGAAGGACCTTGCATCCCCCACACAATCTAAGGATGCTGCGAATAAAGAATACGTCGATGCGAAGCTTCTCGGTATAAACGAATTAGAAACTAAACTTGACAATGACTTGATCATGGACTCTCGCGACATATTCGACGCAAAAAATAAATGAATCAGTAAACTGGCAAGCCCCGAAAGCCCTTCGGAAGCTGTTAATGGAGACTATTTCTTCGAGGCTATTAAGAGATGTCTACGAAATAGACAAACTTCAAACGGCGTTGAACGAGGACGAGGATGGGGTACTCAATGCAAAAAACATTCGGACGGCATCGTTCCTATCCCGATCGGCGTGACCACCTCCTAGTCTGAGATCTGTGAGCTGTGCTCCCCTGAGCAGTGCTCGGAGCTGTGCTAACGATGGGACTGCAGGGCTGGTGGTATACATGGGAGAGGGAGGGGGCAGACGTCTGCGACGACTGCACGTTTTGGCGGCAAGAGAGGCAGGCAGGCTTGGAGAAGGGAATTTTTTGTTAGTTTCAAAACAAGCTATACTACGTGAGGGCT
Source organism: Lithobius niger (assembly GCA_023313725.1). NCBI lineage: Eukaryota > Metazoa > Arthropoda > Chilopoda > Lithobiomorpha > Lithobiidae > Lithobius > Lithobius niger. The sequence goes on along the minus strand of JAHWFP010044785.1, from coordinate 26,761 downwards.
TTAAAGAGAAGTGTAACGATCTGAATGGGCCTTTAAAAGGTAGAGACCAGGGGGGTTTTCGCTGATTGGCTGGAGCGTAGGAGCTCTGAATGGCTGGATTCAGGACCGTTGGAGCCGTTTGAGGGTTTAACGTTCTGGAAGGGTTGGTGAACTGATAGAAACGCAACAGTCCAAACTACGATATTACGTATTGCAACTATTGAAGGAGGGGGGGGGGACGAAGTGTTTGCACAGAATATCAATTTATTGGCTACGGAAAACAGATCTTTTTACTGGTTTGTTTTATAAGAAGGTTAAGCAAGCTATAATTGCATTTGGAACTGTGGGTGGTCACCCTCGGCGATTTTCGTATTAATATTTACAAACAAAAACAAAAGGTGGTGTCCGGTAAAATTGCCGTAAAATATCTTTTGAAGTTGAGCACCATGGTTGTGTTCAAGGGGCAAGTTAAAATAGTAAAAGAGTAAATAACTAACGTAGTGAGAAATGCTAAAACGCATTTAAAGTTGGGGCATTAACTTTGCTGTGGCAGAACTTAGCTATCATGGAAATTTTTCATATAACTGTGCGCGCTACAAATCAAATAAAAAATATCACATTTGACAAGTTCACATCCTATTTATGAGGTTAAGTACCTTTGCAAAGGAAGCCCCTCCTATTCCACAACTAATCTAAACTGCGTCGGCCTTATGCCTATAAAAATCGAAAAGAAATGAATACATTCATACAAATTGGTTGGAGTTACGATGACCGGAAGTGTGTGCCTCGCGGCACTGTTTGGTGACTCTTACTTAGGTTTGTAGCTGAAGAACCAGAAGGAAATTTTGAGTTCTGTTTTCGCAGAATGGAAGTATAAAGTTGTGGCTATTAAGGATTTCTATGATGGGTCAATTCTGGTAGTAACTCCTGGAGATTCAGTGGTTTGAAGTTGGAGGTCGGACAAGTCAGGGGCGGGGGGGCACCATGACTAGGAGAAAAAAAATTAGAGTTTGTGAAAACGAAGTTTACCGGAGGTTTTTTTTGACAGCTGGAGTCCCGGTATCCTCTCCAAAAGGGTTTTAGGCCAAAAAGCCCTTACAATGGAAGCCCCTCCTAAATCACAACTAAGCTAGTGTCTTTGGGCTTTTTGCCCTAAAATAAAAGCAATGAAATAGAAAATACAAGATACAAATTTCAATAATGGCGGCCATGATGAAAGTGTAAACGCGGTCTCGTATCAGACGCTCGTGGTGAGGACACCTTAACACCACCGAAGAAAAAACCTGAGGGCAGTATTCTTCCACACCAGAAGAACAATCGTCTATATGGCGATTACACATTAAAATGTAAATCATGTATATTTTTTTAGGCATAAAGCCAAAACAACTTTCATAGTTGTGTTTTAGATGTTGCCAACACACGATATTTTTTATTTGTAACAGGTGACGACTTTGTTTATTTATGAAAAATGTCCGATGTTCAAACCAGTTTAAAATCTAACCTAAACTGCGGTATAGCCCATTAAAAACTTGCTGGAACATTTAATCTTTTTATTTGTGCACTTAATGCATTTTGGTAAATTTAACTTCTTGCCATGAACCCTACCGGAATTCCAATGTTTATGTTTGTATATTTTCAAGGACCCAGTGTATGATTTTATGTTTATTTTTTATAGCATCTCCGTCCACACTCCGACCGTAGTGAACCTCTAAAAACGTAAACAAACTAGCTTTCCTTCGTTAAAAACATGCCTTGTATATAGC
>JAHWFP010044785.1:3225-24919 GCA_023313725.1 Lithobius niger | reverse complement strand
CAATAGTTGCGATGCCTAACATCGTAGTTTATTTTAATAGGCCTAAAAATCACGTTGTTATGAGTTGAAAACTCACTTGCACTTTTCAAACCTGGCCTCTAAAGTCCAAGTCGGCAATTCCCTTTGTCAATTCGAATCCATCCAACCAAAACACTGCTTCAATTCTGTCAGCCAGTCAGAGCGCTCAAGCTACCCCGGTCGTCCGCGCTGTCATGGCCGACTTCCGGTAAGTCTCTCCTCCTCCAAGCGTCCACCTCTTCCCCACTCACTCCCTCCGTCGCTCTCCTACACGTCCGCGCTAACCCTCTACCTGCCTGCCAAGCAGAAGGCATAAAAACCCAGACACAGTAGAGTTTCGTTAGCACAGCACAGCCCCGAGCGCTGCTCGGGAGAGCACAGCTCAAGGATTCTCAAAGCTAGAGGTCACTACGCCGGTCGGGAGTGGAGATGCCGCGGTCCGATTGTTGCCATGCCGGGCAAAGGTGGTGGTTCGTATCGTACTTAGTTTAGCTTTAAAAGTTTAATTTTTGGACTTACATTCAAATTTTATAGTTTAAACTTAACTTAACCTCGTAGCTTTAGAAAGTAAATTTATGGTGCGTCAAGCCAAACGGCATTTCGGACGTTGGCGGCCGTAATTTAAGGGTTCACGGTCCCTTACTAAAAACCAGCTTTTTTTTCATGTTTTTTTAAACGCAGTTTAAAGTAAACAAAGGACGGTTTGATCTTCGTGGGGTTTCCATTGATTAAACGCTCGGATGCACTTTATAGGTAGAATTTAAGGAGTTGACTTATCAACAGCAACTCTGGGAGGTTTAATGCTTTACAGTATACACTTAGAAAAATATCTGTAAAACAGGTCTACTATTACTAGACAGCCGAGGCTGTTCGTAATTTAGAGGGCTCTTTTGCGAAATCTCCTTGTGCCTATACAAATCGCTTTTTCTATTTGAAAATGTTTTAACTGAACATCGTGTTTGTTCTAGTGTTGAATTTTATTGTAAATTCCCCGTGTTATTTATAAACTAATTCAGTTGTAAATCTGCCAAATGTAAATGTAAAGTGCGTTTTGATTTTTAACATGTTTGTTCAAAAATAAAACCAGGAGTTTAAAACCCAGTTGGTTTACTCGTCCGTCGTTCGCTAGAAGTAAGAAATTAAGACAATTCTCTTAAACTTAGCTTAGCTAGCCTAATTTTCCCACCTTGGTGGCAGCGTTACCGCTTATTATTACTGTTAGCCTACAATATTAGGACATGTGTAGCTCCATTCCCTACGCCGGGACTGTAGCTGTTGTGCTTGTTTGAACCAAAAAGTACCCAAAAGTAATAGTAAGAAGATCTAGTTACACCAGGCGAGCGGCGATGTTACAAGCACCTACCCCGTCATAGCACACGCCGTTACAAAGGAATGTGTAAAGGCATGAGGCCTAAAAATTCCAGTCGATTGGTTAGGAGACCCGACACCAACCATAAACAACTCGGGGACACCTTTTTTTTTCTTAGCGCCAAAAAGCGCTAGGCCTGTTTTTCACTTCCAAGTTTAAAAATTCGTATCTTTCAAGAAAATGGACTTCGACTCTGGTTTGCAGCTCTTAATAAACCTGAACTTTATCTAACATCCTGTGAAAACAGAACTTGAAATTTCACCATACTTTGATCTACAGCTTCATTTGAAAAAGTGCTCAAACTGAGCGCCGACGCACGCAATCTCCGTCGCCATTTTCTACAAAACATGTAAATATTTATTTGTATTTCTCTAATTTATTTCTAGGCATAAAGCCGACTAGCTTAGTGCTGTGCTAGTTTTCATGTTTACTATGTCTTCAATGTTTTTATTTTACTAAGGTGACGATTTTAGCAACTATGAAAACGTTGACCACAACAACGGTATTTTTGCGGATGCGATAATACATTTAAATTTTTATGCGCTATAGCATTTTAAAACACAAGCTGGTTTATTTAATCTTTTGCCTAGGCTTTTAGGAAAGCATTATTTAACATAATCTTTTCTCATGAACCCTACCTTGTTCAATATGGCAACACAACTACGATTATTTTACCGGACATTTTCAGTGTGTATCTTGTATTTTTATTTCAGGGCTCCGACCATAGTGATCTCAATTCCGAATGCACAACTAAGCCTTTGCCTTCAATTAATAATCATTTATTTTAAATTTGAGCATCATTCTTCGTCCCCCCCCCCCTCCTTCAATAGTTGCAATGCATAACATTGTAGTTTTTATAAAAAAATGTATAGGCCTATTTTACGTTGTTATGAGTTTAACTCAATGCACTACTCAAGCCACGGCCTCTAAAAACACCCAAAGTCGGCAATTCCTTTGCCATCCAAGCTCCTTCCAATCCGAACTCAATCAGAGTGCAAGGCTACCCTGCCCGTCCACGCTGTCATGGCCGACTTCCGGTAGTGCCAGCTCGGCCGGTTTTGGTCAGTCACTCCTCCTCCAAAGCGACCCCTTTACCTCACACCCCCCCTCCGTCGCTCTCCTACAGGTCCGCGGTTTCCCTCCTACCTGCAGGCAGGCAGCAGGTATATAACCAAGATGAGGGAAAATTTCGGTAGCATAGCTCAAGGACTCAGAGGCTAGAGGTCACTACGGCGGTCGGAGCAGAGATGTCCAGTCCGAAGGTTGCCATGCCGGGCAAGGTAGTGGTTCAAGGGTAACTAGTTTATCAGAATTTAAGTTTTGGAACAGAATTTCTAAATTTTTAGTCGTAACGTATAAACTTAACTTCTAGACTTTGAGGGAATTAGTGGGTAGCCAAACGCAATCGGCATTTTGGTTTAGGGCACCCATGATTTAAGGGTTTAAGGTCCCCTTCCTAAAAACCGGCTTTTTTTCTTTGTTTATGAACTCGGTGTTCATTAAATAATCTAAGCTCACCGAGATCTAGCATGTGTTATTGTTGAAGCAGGAGTTTTCAAAAAGGTAGTTTTCCTTGTAACACTAATCTTGATTCAGTGTGATTGATTGATTGACTTTAGTGCAAGAGTTGCTAAAGCTTTCAAAGACTATTTTACATTCTGCAAGGGTCATGTTTGTAACTTAGAGAGTTGCGATAACTCACTCCGACTTTTTTCTAGTCCAAATTGTAATGTGAACTTTAAGTTCAGTGTCGATTTAATTGTAAATCGTGTGCTTTTAATTGTAAAGCCCCAGTTTTATTTTTTGTAACCAACTAGTTACTCCGTGTGTAAAAATCTTGTCATGTTTTATTAAAACAGAAAAGAAAGTTGTTTTGAACAACAAATTTTGACTTCGAGTCCGATTTAATTTGCAAGGGTTATTTTAATTACAAAACCATTTTTATTCTAACACCGAAGTAGGCAAATTAGATTAATTACCCATCGTGGTGGCAGTGAACCATGATTAGATAGGTCTTCATAACTTAGGTGGGACGCTGACGCTCTTCTCCTAACCGTGCAGTAGACACGCTATGCTGTTTTCACAACAAAGTAAAAACCGCCACTTATGAACTTATCTAAAGTAACCACAAGTACGCCAGATGTCGGCGCTAGAGACAGTAGGCACCTCAAGACCCTGTAAGCGCCGCTACAAATGCTGTGGTAGTTTTGGAGTTGTTTTCAAATGGCGATTGTGAGACTTCAGGATGGAATTTTGAAGATTGGGCTTCCCAAAAACTTAGATAATGTGTCTGGCTATTAAATGGTTGCAAGATGGGCCGTTTCTGTCCATTATTAAAAATTCGGCGAAGGGTTTAAGACCGACGTCTTTTTGGCGTTTTGAAGCACTCAAGAGAAAAATAAATTGTTCCACGAGTTTTTTGATCTTTGGAGGTCATGTATCCTCTCCAATCGTTTTTCCGGCAGGCCGACATTACAGCAATATATTTGCGAAGTATGATGCAAATCCCATTAGAACACGTACCCACAAACCCTTGTAAATTGCTGAAAAAAGCACAAGCTATTTAAAAAGCACTAATAGACAACTTTATTAATCAAACAACAGTAAGTCAGGAAAAGCATATCATGATAATTTACCAGTACCATTGGACGAAGCACTTCCAGTAACTTCGTTACTTTCAGCAACTCGAGCGGGACCTTTACTTTGAAAAATAAATGGGGCCCACGTCGAAAACTGGTTTGCAAGTAAAACTATTAATTGAAAATATAACACGAGATGGCTGTAGATAAACAAATAATAACAAGTAATAATTCTTTAAACAGAAATACAGGCTATACAATCTGAATAAAAAAAATAACTGCAAAAAAAAATGGACAAAATAAGATTCTAAACAGCATTTTTCCATACCACATATCCATCTGCTCCCAATCACAAATCTGTACAAGCATTTTCATCAAGGAAAAAATCATATTGGCTAAAAAATGCACAAAGATTCACCTTTTTTTCAAATACATGTTTTTCAATTTAAAAAAAATAGATGCAAGCTTTTTAACTTGCCGTACAAAACTTTAGCTTCTAGACTAAATATCGATCGCATGTGAAACCTCTCAGCTCTAGAGCTAAAACTCAATCCGAATCATCCAGGACAACCAATCAACTTTAACCGTTCTAACCAACAATCGTGCAGAAGCGGCAATGTTCAAAATGTAGCCATAATGAAAGCTAAAATACATGCAGTTCAGAGGTGTGGATAAAGAGGGATACAACAACACTATTGCAACTGGTGCTTGAACTGCAACTTTATTTTTAAACAGTTGTAAATCATCATCTTCATTTAATAACTTTACAGTAGCTAATAACCTACCTTTTAAACTTTAGCTAACTGATATGCAAAGTTAAAATAATTATGCATGGTTCGAAAGTATACTAGTGTTGGCAACTATCCCACGTTGGATTTTTTGAAGTCGTAAGGATCTACTCAAGACACTCCCCTCCCCCATCATCCAAAGGGTGACGTACTCGATTTATTGATAAAGTTGTCTTTATTTAATAATCGATTGTTTCTTTTTTTCCAGAACATTGCACTAGCGATCTTTCTTGCATGCCGTTGTCAACCGAAACTGGTTACTGTACTCAACAATTTTTAGCGTACAATAATTCTAGTTTGCTGTGGATTAAATAATAAAAATACCATTTGTTATTTAGTGCGAAATAAAACATGGATCCTACTTTGTTGTAGCACGTTGGTAGAATCCGGCCAGTTACGCCTACACTAATACTTTATTTATAAACTTTACTTATTTTTTTTATCAGAAATCAATGTACTTGCAGTAGTCTATGTATAACTTAAACCTGGAAGAAATGCTGCAACTTTTCTAAATAGTTTCTCGAATTATTTACTGTATTAGAAACAGAAATCGGACTTGTGCTGATGTTTGCATTTTTGCAACTTTTGCCTAAGAAAATTGTATTTCTTGAAATGACACTCTTCAGTTGGAACCTAAAGAAATTACTTTTAATGGTTAAATTTGGCACAACGTGTTAACTTTAAAATTAATTTTTTTTAGTTAATTGTATTAACGATTCTGCAAGTGAGATTTAGTTTAAACTCGGTTCCTTCTGATTGAAATAGGCAGGTACTGTCTTATCTACTCCCACGTAGCCCAAGCTCTACATTGCAGTCACGAATGAGTGACAGTTGCAATGGCGTTCATGTTGGTTCGAATTCCTAGTTTTGAAAAGTTAGCAGTCTTGCAACTTAGCATGACACTAGCAATTAGCCAATCAGATGACTAGAAAAAAATATTAAGAAAAACAGTTTAAGTAAAAGAGCTTATCGGCCTTTAAAAAAAAATTGTCCCTCCAATGAAAGTGGTATAGCTTCCTCGTGAGCATACACTATGTGCAGTTGGATCCACCCGAGTATCAAGAGCTGCTCCAGACCTAACGCTTGGAGGGGACCACAGGATGATTTTTCTACGTTTTCGTGAATTTTTTCCGTAATTTAGCTGAGTTTTAAGTTGGTCTAACAGGTCGATCGTTGGTTTAATGTCTTCTCCACCACCGAGTTGTAGCGGGACGCTAAGCCTGTTAACATGGGCGTGTGCACAGCCGTTTAGTCGAGGAAGGGACAAGCCAAGTCGTGCTATGGTTTACCCAGTATGGCAACGTATATATAACTGTATGTATGTAAATAGAAATAACTTAAATACAGAAATAGAGTAGATAGTTCAATAGCTTCATTCTGACATCTCGAAGGTTTATGCCTCGAGTGAGGAAACTAGTTTTAAGTTCCCTAGATCTTTAATACTCAGCTAATAACTTTAAGCTATATTTCTTAGTTTTTGCCAGATATGTTGAGAAAACCAAATTAACGAGTTTTTTTCAAAACAAGATGCCAAAGCTAAAAGGTTAAAACTTTGTCCAACGATTCGGACTATAGACTTGAAAAAGACTCATTTTGTTTTAACCATTCACGTTGCAAAGTTATTGCAGAGATTTGTAATTATTTTGAACCATGTTGAGTTAAATTAGCCAATATCCTTGCAAAACAAGTCTGCTTTCTTCTGCTCAGGAGACTAATTAATTTTAGTGCTTGCCGTATTCACTTGGTGGTAGATAAGTTAGTGCAGTCAGTTCAGCTACAATTTCAGAGCTATATTCAAGCAGCCAACGATTTAATTAGGTTTTCACTTTAATTTAAAAATTAAAACTTGTTAAAGTTTGCACCATGTTTATCAGGCCTATGATCCTTCAGTTAACTGTTGTAATTAATTTCATTAAAAAAACCATTAAACTTTTCACTAGCCCTTGAGGGTGCTCAGATTTAGTGAGTCTTCACTCCTTGTAACTTTTAAATGGCTCTAAGCCAACCAGTGAACAAGGTTTCCAATTCCCTGGCCATTCAAAGTTACGCTTTGTTCGCCCGCACTTCCCCTCTACCTTTTGAGTGACAGCTCGGCCGGCCCCTCTCAGCTCCTCCCATACCCATTGTTTTCTCAGGCCTTCAGCCAACAGGAATCACTCTAACACGAATCGCTCTCCTTCAGCCAACAGGAATCGCTAGTCGGGTTGAGAAACCGCCCAGCAGCCTCTCTTCAACAGTATAGCTCAAAACCAAATGCTACAGGTTACTATCGCCAGTTGGGAGTTACGGATGTCCGACCACACCAAAGCCATGCCAGGTAGGTAGTAGCCAGTCATAGTTAGGGAACATGATTTAATTTTCTTTAGGCCTATATTTCAAAATTTAAATGGTAGAACTTAGCGTTAATTTTGTAGCAACTTTTAGTGGAGATTTTTACTTCTCTACTTAACCTGATATGGATAATTTAGATTAGTTAAACAATGTTATCCTTTCTAGTAGCAGCGAATAGTGTAAAGTAACTTAATCGTACTGCTAGCATGGGCATTGGATGCCAAGAACCTCAACAAGGTTGTAGAAACAGCTACAGACCACAACTAGCGACATCTACCAGAACCTCAGGGGAGTAGCCGCCGCAACACTCCTCCTACGAGACGAAGCCAATTCCCAGCAGTGTAGAATCGCTAACACACTAGAGGTCTGCCTAGACGTCCACAGATGGCCGCAGAAGTCCATAAATCCGCCTAGTTGTCAGCCGATGGTTCCAGAGGTACAGATATCCTAAAAGTTTGATGTTCATCTGCAAAACCAAGAAGACGAGATAGGATTATACCATCCGAGAGGTCCTAGATGTACCGATGTGCTGATGTCAAGTCAACGAAGGGTCACTCCGATGTTTAACTAGGGTACAGCGGATTTCAAACAGATGTCTGCTGCCCAATCGCAGTGTAAATCCAGATATCAAAGGAGAACTTCTGTACAGAAATCTAAATCATAGCGTACTATCAAGTCCGATATGTTGAATTGTCTTAAAACTCCTGCCACGTAGGCCAAGCGTTGATAGGCTGGAGGGCTACTACATTGCAGTCTGGAATGACTGACAGTTGCAATGGCATCCATGATGGTTTTGAATTCCTAGTTTTGAAAGGTTAGCATCGTTGCAAACTTAGCATCGCAGTAGCAATTAGCCGATCACAGGGCTAGAAAAAAATTGTTCCTGCAATGAAAGCGGTAAAACTGTCTCTTGATCTTAGTTCACTACATGCAGTTGGATCCACCTGCATATGTCAATAGTTGGTCGATCATTGGTTTAATGTCATATCCAATACAGAGTCGTAGCGAGACGCTTCGACTGTTAGCATAGGCATGAACACATCCGTTTAGTCAGGCAAGGAAAAGTTGTGCTACGGTTTTAGTATGGTCAGGTAAAACTTAATTACAGAAATAGATTTTGATAGCTCTATAGCTTAATCCCAAAATCTCAAAGCTTTATGCCTAGGATGACGAAAGCATTAAGCTGCATTTCTTAGTTTTCGCCGGATATGTAAAAAAAAATTAACCAGGTTTTCCAAAGACACCAAACTTTAAACAAGTTAAACTTTGTCCAACGGTTCTAACTAAAGACTGAAAAAACACTCATTCCTTCTATTTGTTTTAACCATTCACGCCGCGAAGGTATTACCGAGATTGTAATCTATTTGTTTTAACCAGTTACATCGCAAAGCTATTGCTGAGATTGTAATTATTGTGAGCCACGATTAGTTAAATAAACCATCATTCTGTTAAACAAGTCTGATTTCTCCTACTAGTTTAAGGACAGTTTTTAATTAAATCTAAGCAGTTGCCGTAAGGAAGTGGTGGCAGCTAGCAAATTAGTTGGATTCTGCCCATCGATTTAAATGTTACATACCCCCATAGGTAAGTTTGCTTAGAATTACGCAATACTACAATAATTACCCATTCAAAATGTTAAATGGAAGGCGTGTTGTGTGTGGAAGTTATACTGTAAAAGCTGTTATAATTAGATCATAAAACAATTTAAACATGGCAGTAGAATACTCTATAGAGTGAACTTTTTTGCAAACTCCACAGAAATAAACCAAACCATAACCAGTACTTCACTGCATAGTATTACAGACTAGTTCGACATATTAACATAAAAAGACTAAAATACCAGGGGCACCTGGTTAATTTTAGTTTTTGTTCGCCTATACGAAAATATACATTACCTTTTATTTAATTAGCAGTTTTCCCCCTTTGGAGCTCTATTAACCCTAGCTTGAAAGTTGGCTTCCCTACTGGTCTGTAACTCACTGCGCAAGATAGGAACTGGGATCAGCTATATAAGAGCAACGCAGAGATCCCCAGCATCTTTCTTCCAACCCACATGAACCTAGTCCATCGTGGGGAGGCTGGGTGGGTAAAAGGTAATGTATAATTTTGTATAGGAAAACAAAAACTAAACTAAATGCACCCGGTATTTTAGTCTTTTTAATGCCACGAAAATATCCATTACCTTTTATTTAATTAGCAGACCTCGTCACTTTTAGGAGGTGGGCTAGGTTCGGAGTACCCACGTTACGAGCCGGTGACCCCCACAGAAAAATTCTGAGCGGAACCCATGGATATTCGATCCACCTGGACACGGGATCCTCATCCCAAGGGCTAGCAAACCGGAACAGCCGATGCCAGGGATCAAAACACCCGGTTCAACACTAGAAATGCAGATAAGAGTAAATGCCAGTCCTACCTTGAACGGGAAGCATCGGAGGTAGTCTTGATTCCATCGATGCCCTAATGAATCGGGACCAGGACCAGATGATGACAAGAGGACCGGTTACGGCAGGAACGTAAGGTCGGAAACTTGTGGAAGTATGAAGCAAGATCCGAGCGACATATGCGGAGCGTGTTGCGTCTCAGGACACTGGAACAAGGAACCTCCTATACTTGAGCAGCAGAGGGAATATACCAGAGAAGGGCCACATGTGGAAGAGGTGTTCGATATAGGGTCTTGAAAAGGACTAGGCAGACTTGCAGGATCGGATCGAAGCTATACGATTCAAGGGAATCGATGTTGTGACGTTGGCACGGAGACTGGACAACATGAGTCTACAGCAGATGTTGAAGCGCAGGTGAAGATGTAAAACCAAAGTCTAATGAGTAAACATGGAGAAGAGGTTGTTGCACAGTAGGAAGCTGATGAGGGTAATCGAACCGAGGGATCAGGTGGTAGATGTCCATAGGTGACTGCCCACTGTCTGTGTTGTGCTGACAAGTTCGTTTATGTTGTTTTTTTGTTTTTTGTTTACCGAACAGAAGGGTGAGACTGCTGAGGTGAAGCTATGCTCGATTACAGTGCAAGCAAGATGTAACAATTTGTAGTTCACTATAAGTAAGACGAGGAGCAGCGGTGCCAATGTCATTCGTGAAAACGGAGATCAGGAACGAAACCTCTCACCGAACCTGAGAGATTGTAGGTGTGGGGGATCGATTTAAAAGTTATAGTATGATGCGGAAGCCGAGGGCAACTCCTTTAGCCCGTCGACGGCACATTGAACAAGGCAGCGTTCTGGTGGATGAATCGACGTGAAGAACGATCCCTGGAAATACCGGAATGAAAGCGGGTGCATCATCGCACTGCCAAACTGAGTACCATGACAAGGCCTGGCAGGACGAAGAAGCAGCAGCACAGGACCATGCCTGCTCCAGGGGACATGGTTGAGATGCCACGTCATAGCTTCTGTCGATCATCGAAGGCAAAGTGTCCGGATGGTGGATTGGAGGTCGAGACGAGGGATCGGGTGAATGTGCTTGATCCAGAAAACCAGAACCGTGTGGAACTTCGTGGACTTCGTTAATCACCGAACGAGCATAAGCAGGAGAGTCGACGTTCTTTGGAAGCGGAGGATCGAAGGAATCACAAGGAGGCACAGCCGATGAAGTCGGCGAAGTAATTACAGGTATTGGAGCCACCAATGGTGGGAGCGTGAAGAACAGAGCGGCAGTGGCCGAGGGGTCCCGGTGGGGAGAAGGGAGTGGTGACAGTGCTGCTGCCTGAATAGCTAGAATGACGGTGGCGGCCGGTGAACCGGACGCGACCAACGGATCGCGAGGGGATCGATGCCCAGATGTAGTCGTGGCCCCGTAGAGACGGCGCGTCCAAGAACGACTGCAGTAAAATAAGTGCCATGGTGGCGACTATGGCAAAAGGGAAGTCCAGGGAAGCCTGTGGCGGCGAAGGCTATAGTTCATACGTAATCGACGATGCTTGGAACGTAAGAGGTCTAAAGAGTAACTAATTCCGAATGAAGCGTGAGGGTGCGATCCACTGCATCAGAGAGAGCGGATAGAAGAGTCGAGTTCTCGGTGCAGAGGTTGGTGAGTTCCGTAGAGAATCTTTCCGCCCAGGATAGAACAAACCGCAGATTGAAGTCCACTATCTCGAGATCGAGCATTGAAAGTTGCAATCCTCTAGTAAGTGCTGCGCGGATGGTGGAGGCGTGTCAGCTTTGTTGATAGTTGACTCAATCAGTTGAAGGGAGAATCCACTGTCGATGTAACCGGTTGTGATAATGGTGAATGAGACCCGGACGGTGGAACTTCGGGAATCGAGAAGGCCAAACTTGCGGGAAGTGAGGAGGAGCCAGTGGGTGCCTAATAATCTTATCTTGAGACCAGTTCACGGTGGGAGAGGTGGGTGAAAGGGCCGAACCCCCGATGTTCCAGGGATCGCAATCGATAGTGCTGGAGAGACCCTGGATCGGACCGGGACCTTGGATTGAAAAACACGGGAACAAGACAACGAAGACAGTGGTGTCGGTGTCGCCGATAAAGTGGAGAACGGTTGAGAGTCAACATCTTCCTTAGGTAGGTCTTTAAGCTTCCGCTGACAATCCGCTCAACGTTGACGACGGCGAATCTCAACCCAGTCTTTTTGTGACGCAAATTCTGCAGAGAGGATCAAGACCGTTGCACTGACGGTGATGTTGGCAGCAGGGATGTGGATCAAAATGTTCTTTTGTCCCTGCTGCAAACCCCAGGCAGACACACACTGTTGGGTCAGGAACGTTGAGAATATTTGTTGGTAACGGATCCTCAGAGGAAGAGTCGGACGACATGACTTGACAGAAGCGATGAATGACACAGAGAGCCGTTACGAATTTGAAAGAGCGCGCCACGAGGAAGGCGCCCTCTGGAGGCGGAGCGATGCAGAGGCGTATAGAGTGCCTGGATGTGGACGAGGACCGAGAAGCCAGAGGGATAGACGCCATTGAAGGACTCGCAAGGGAGAGGATCGGGAGACACTTAAGCAGCCAAGCGGACTGATGGAGGAAACCTGGACCAGTGGATCGGTGAATTGAGCAGAAGAACCTTGTGAAGCCTAAGGTGGATTTCCATGGCCGGCGTTGAAGAGAGGAACCGTAGGACTATTGATTTTGACGGGGTATCCATGGTATACGAGACCAAGGTTAAGACTGAGAAGGATTGGCAGGTGCGTGGGATCGAACCGGACCTTCGAGGATCACAAAGCAAGGCCAACATGTCCGATGCTGCTCAACAGTGGTGATCGGATGAAAACTGGTACCATTAACATAGTATGGACTTAGATGATGCAGTAGAGACGAATGGTTTTCCAGGGAAAGGCGTACACGGTTGATGAGGATGATCGGGGTTTAGGATCAGGAATCCGATGGGGCAGCGAGAAGCGCCTCGGTATAGGAGAACAGATGGATCAGGACCATGCTTAAAGCGTAGCTGGTGGGGAGTACAGCCGGGAGGCAGAATCCTTGTTCGTGGGATCGAGGTTCGAGGCGGAAAGGCTGATTGAAGGTAGGTAATCCGAAGGTACGACCTTATGAAGAGGAACCGGACCAGGAGATAAGCCCACTGTGAAGGATCGAAAGTTCCGTGAGGGAGATGAAGAAGTGGTACGGGCCGAATGAACCGAGAGCATCGTCCCACGGAGTGGAGTGATCCCTCGAAGCCGTGGAAAGGAACCAGTGGATTTGGGAAGACGTGAGTGAGAGGCAGGAAACTAGGAGAAAACAGCACATTGTCCGGGGAATCGGGAGCCCCAGATTCAGTACAAAATAAATTTCCAGATGAAGGCGAGACCGGGGTATTACGGATCGGTGAAGGAGGACTGAAGGATCCCGGAACCAAGTGAACTCGTAGTGGGATCACAGAAATAATGTTGAAAAGTCGGAAAGGGGACCGGTAATCGTATCCCAGCAGGTGGTGAGAAGCGAGGTGATGGACTCGGCGATGCTCCTCGAGGAACTGAAACCACTGGTGAAGTAGGATCGGGTGAAGGTGGCGTTGGTGAGGTCCAAACCGACGAAAGGTTCCACAGGATGGAAATTCTTGTAGAAGCATGGAGAAAATGTAGAACGGAGGTTGCAGTAGTGGACGGACTGTTCTGATGCTTCGTGAGATCCTACGTCTCGGGAACTGTTGTTGAGAAAGACGGATCAATGTTGGTGGATCGGATACGGTGAGTGTGTCTTCTTGGCTCGGGAAAGGAAAGGGAATCGGCCCCCCCCCCCCCCCCTCACCGCGATTCCACACCAGGAACGAGGATCCACGAATCCATGGGACAGATGAAAGAGCTCCTAAGTAACATCTGGCTGGTGCAATTGCCCTAGGAAGAAAGATACTAAGGATCACTGCATTCCACTTATATAGCCGTTCAAAGTTTCTGTCTTGCGCAATGAGTTACTAGACCAGCAGGGAAGCCAACTTTCAAGCTAGGGTTAATAGAGCTCATAAGGGGGAAACTATTAATTACATAAAAGGTAATGATATTCTTGTGGCAATAAAAATAACTACTCACCGAATTAATCGATTTTGAAGTTCAGTTTTGTGTATCGTTTTGAAATTTTTTTTTCTGGCTCTCCAATTGTTTACTTCCCAGATTCTTATTTCCTCTGAACGCTTTGTAATTTGCTAGGAATCTGAACTTTGATTGGTTGCAACTGGTTGCCAATTGCTGTATTTATTTTAGGGGCTTGTCTGGCATTGACTGATTTGCTGGAGATTAGTGATCAGTTGATTTTACACTGAATCAGTAGTTTACTAGTGGTATGGGTAGTGTTGCGAGTGGAAAAATTAACACAGAAAATATAGGAAATTTTTTCGGACAAATTTGTAAAATCTCCGTGAAACTTGTATGTCAATGACAACAGATATCCTTGAAGATAATAGTGGTGGTGTGAAATTAGTATTGCTGTTCAGATAAGGTAGAAGACGAAACATTAAAATGTAGAAGGTTTGTCGAGTGCATTATCTAAAAATTGAGAATGTGCTATAAAAACATTACTCCAGGGTATGAGTGTTATTACAGCTGTTTCTGTATTTGTTAAAGTTGATTTGTCTTTTATGGGATACCTGTTCCGTTGTGTTGGCTTCTTACTTAGCCTTTTAACTACAAAAAAGAAATTTACAATAAGTCTCAAATTTGTCCTTATTTTTTATGGAGATTTGTTCAATTTGCAAGACTAGAGGGGGAACAGCAGGTTGATTCGCACAGCTTTAACAAGAGCAAACATACGTAAATCAACAAAACTATATCAAATCAGCTTGGACTGTCAGCATAAATTGCTGTAAATGCAAATTGCTGTAATTGTAAAATGCTGTATGCACATATAACACTGGCATTAAAAAACAACAGTGAAACTTATTAACTAACATTGGTTTCCAAGCTAATCCATAAAGACACGCTACTGTTGGGAGACAGTTTTGGCTCCACACTTGACGTCACATGTATTATTTGTTACGAGAGCCATTCAGACCTTCCAAAACCTACTATCAGAAGCTTAATTCAACAGAGAGGTCTAAATAGTGGAAGCGACGTCACACCTTAACCTGACTGATGAATTTGAAAGGGATTATGGGGGACATAAGCCACACAGACGAAGAGCCCAGCAGCAGAACTTTCTGTGACACTCACAACCGCGAATCAAATGTCTGCAGCCAATCTGTTGTCATACTTACGTCTTTGCTACTGGTTTTTATCGAATAACTTCACAGTGCTTTAACTTACTGATTTAACGTACATCACACGAAAAATCTCGTAAAAAATTGAGGAAGCGGTTGAAGTTTGGCCAAAACTGCCTGCAACGGATTTCTACTGTCAGCGACGTATCATTGTACGTTGCACTGGTTTTGTTAAGCGAATGAAAAGAAGGTTGCTTTTTTAAAACAGCGTGTTCCAGACAATAAATTCCGGACAACTTAACTAATTCCGGAACGATTCAAGAGGTGCGTCGAGGTCACTTTCACTCAACACACACTTTCTGAATGTTTTGTTTGTTGCGTATTGAAGGTACAAAAATGTCTCAAGAGTTTTGATGGATTAGATTAGAGGTTTTTGAAAGCATTCAAAGTTCTTGGTTAGTTTGGTATCAGTTGATTGAATGCTTGATCAGTTTGTGTTCAGTTCGGTAACTAGGGTATCAGTACACCTGTATCAGTAACTAAATAAATAGCTTTTAGCAAACAACAAAACAATATCCTTAAAATAAACCTGATTTTTTTCTTTACGCTTTAAAAACAATTAGCTTCTTTTAAAAACTTTAGAGCACTCATTTGATCACAGCAAAAAACGAAACATCTCAGTTAAACAGGATTATTCCTCGCAACCACAATTTTAGCTGACACATTTCCATTCTGCCACACCATGACACTGCCGACTGCACGATTTTCCCAACACTTTCCACTTGCAAGTAATCACACATATTCTCAACTTTAACTGCAATGCGTATCATCGTATTCTAGCCATTCGTTTACCTTCACCAAAGCTACAAAATATTGCATCCAATCACGCGTAGTGGCAAGAATTCTTCATACGAAGATGTTTTGAGCCAATTAAAAAATGCACACACAAATGCAAAGACATAAAAGTATATTCTGTCTTGCTAACGCTGTCAAATATCCAAAGGTCTTCCACAGTCAAACGTAACTGAAATGCTAATTTTATGTTTTCTTCTTTTTTTTTTACTGTATTGTGTGCAATTCTCAGGCATGGGGAAAAAATAAACTAAATGTACATGTACAAAGGCATATTCCCACACGACGTCTTTGGGAGATTTACGACACACCAGCAGCCGTCGAGGAGACAAGGCGCATAAACCTAAAAAAAAAAAACAATCCACCTTAAACGTTCTGAAGATTTATCAAACCTAAAACACAACAGGCATTAAAATAATATTAAAGTAAAATTTACAGGTTGACTTAGTCCATCCAGTTGTAATGTTCTATTCCAGTGACCATTTGACTAGAATAAACATTATCGTTCAGGATGGCATAAGGGCAAACAATTGTATAAAACACTAATCAAGTATAAAATAGGCAGGCTAAATAATAAGCAAACATCCAATTATACTGGGCCTTTAATCAACACTCCGCTGTACACAATATTGACCCCACATATGGCCAATTAAATCAGTGACAGATTATTATGATTTGATTGTATGGTTACAATGAGTTTAACGAATGGCATTACGGATTAAGTCGAGCGGTAAACCTAATCATTATTGTATTCTCGGAGTTAAATTAAGGGAAACTCGGGTTAATTTAGTAGCGTACGGATTGGTACTAGTTAAGCATAAACACAATTAGCTATCGTATCGCTAATCAATCAGAATACTTAGCTCAGTAATTGAAGCTTGAGTGCGGCCATGGGCCCACGGGTCGGCTGAGCGGCGAAGCCCCGTCGCTAGCTCGGCACGGAAATCTGCCTGGCGTACTTCTGGATTGCGGCCTTCGGAATTTGACTGGCGTGAACTAGTTAGCGTCTGGTAAGCTGCTGGTGATCGGATGATATCACGCATTCCGAGGTTCAGCTTAAATACTGTGGCGTTATCGGCCATGATCAATCCATTGTAGTATTGATTTATTATTGAAATGCTAAATATAGTAACATTTGGACAGCTTGGGCCCTTATCGTCAATTGGGACCTCTCCGCCTGTCAATCATTCTATTGTTGCGTTCGGGTTCATTAATTGTTCCCCGTACGCGGCACTTTGAAGGTATATGCCGCCATCCCGTGTGGGAGGGACTTATTGTTATTCCACGTAGTGATCGATCATGAGCGACGATCTTATCGTAATTAAATCTAGTTCTAGAAAGTCATTTAGCTTCTACGAAACTGTCGTAAATAATGTCAGCTGGTAATGCCATCTTTTAAACTCTAACAATAGGTGTAATTACACTTGTTCAGTCTCAAATGATCTTGCCGCCTCTCGGTCGTCTTTGAAGAAGGACTCCCAATTATAATTGCTATCTGGAGTCGTTTTGATCTATCCGAATAAATACTCGGCTCATGCATTTAATAAATGTATGATATTATGCAGTTATGCATTTAATTAATTAATTGTATTGTTTCTGTTATGAATATTAATTAAGCCATTGATTATTTCCCTACACAGCCCGGTTACTTAGCGTAACAGTGGGGGTATTTACTTACATATTTCCCCCTTTCGAGTACGCAATTTTCTAGTTGGAATTAGTCATACATTGAGAGAAATGCAAGCCAAATCTGGATTAGTTTGCTTGCACGTTTTGAGCATTAGTTTCTACATATTCTCGCTCCCAGTTTCTTAAACACTTTCCAGAACACGCCATTAGGGCTAAATTGACAGATTCATGCTTACGGCAACACTCACGTTGTGGCACCTCTAGCACATAAATCAGAAAGCCCTCCCCAGGCGAGCTGATAATGGTGCTCCATCTGGTTTCAAACAGGGTTGGGTTGAAGAACTAGATACCTGACTAGACAATACTAGATAAGGCATACTCGCCGAGGCATATCTGGCCGATTTTGCAATAATGGTACGATTCTCACAAACTCGACATTTAATAGCCTGTCCAAATACAAGACTCTTGGGGAAGCCCAAATCCGGACTTTCCACCAGGAAGAACCATAAAACTACGTTTGAAGATCACCTCAAACCCACCACATCGCACCTTCATCATGGCTGCCATTATGAAACTCTGTACTTTTGTATTTGTATTTTATGCTTTTCTTTTTAGGGCAAAAAGCCCGAATACACTAGCTTAGTGCATTTTAGAAGGTACTAAACCTTGATAAGTTTACAGACAACAAGTTGAAGCGTGGTATTTTTTATTGTGTTTGTCGGCCGCAATCCATATGAAAAATTTCCACAACGATCAATTTTAACTTCCAAATTAATCGTTAAAACGTTCCCAGTTACTTAATGCGTTATAGCATCCTACTAAGCTAGTTTATTTAACCGCATTTATCCTTTTATAATAATCTTTTGCCCCCAGAAACGCTGCCACTAGTCCAAGTAATTAGACATCGGCATTCTACCGGACACGAATTTTAGTGTATATATGTTTATTTTAGTTCTCCTCTCAGCCCGACTGGACCCAACCAAATGCTACTGCTAGCTTGATATACTATTAAAACTAAAAGAATTCTTAAAAAGATTTGTTTCCAAGCAATTCCGTAAGTCAAACTGTGCACAAAACTTCAAATCCCCCTTTTGCCCCCCTCCCCAGCCAAAACTAGTTGTGGTGTGCAACACTGCAGTTTTCAGTTAAAGCTTGTAAATTTAATATTAATGCTTTCTGCATTACCTAAAGCCACTTATCAAGCTTTAACAAGAGCCTATTCACGTTACAAACATGTAAATATTCAATCCGTAGCCAATAATTCAAAATAATGGCCTATTTCCCAATGTTCAATTGAGTAAAACTCAAAACAGGCCTGTCTTTTCCGTTTACATGTCCCTACTCCTTCAAACGGCTCTGCACCCAGTCCCTTTGTTCAACCGACGACTTCTCCCACTTTCCATTGTTCTCGAGGCCCTCGGCCAATCAGACCCCCGTAGCTATCCTCGGCGTCCACGCCAACTTCCGGTAATATGTATATAACCCCAACCCCAGAAACCTTCGTTAGCACAGCTCACAGATCTCAAGCTAGAGAACGGTCACGCCAGTCGGGAGTGGTGACGCCATGTCCGGAGAATTCCATGCCGGGCACGATGGTAGTGGTTCGTATGTTATAGTTTAGCTTTTGAAAGTTCAGTTTAGGACCCCCATATTCTAAATTTGAGTTTAAAACTTAACTTAACTCTCTAGCTAGGGAAAATTATGGTGGAGACGCCTGTAGCGGCATCTTAGGTTTCCTCTTCCCATAACGTCAGAGTGGTTCTCTTACTAAAAACCAAATTTTCCAGTTTATTTTAAATGGATTTTTAATCTAAACTAAATGACGGTTTGATCTTGGTGGTAGTCAAATTGAAACAAACTGATGCCTAAGTGTAAAATTGCCGGGCTTTTTATAACTTAGAACAGTTCTCGAGGGAACTAAGGGAGGTTGATCTTTTTGTACTTGGAAAACTTAGAAACATAACTGTGGACGGTTGATCATAAGAAACATACTGTCAGATAGACTACTATCAGTTGCGGCTGTTTAGTCTTGCGGGTGTCTCCGGGAGCACCCATGATTTACTTTTTCTAATGTGAAAATTTAACTTTTATTCAAACCAAGTGTGTTTGTCTGAATTTGTGAAATACTAAGTGTATATTCAAACTGCTACTTTTGTAAACTCAAACTTGTTGCCTATTTAATTAATTGGTATTCAAAAGCTTTCAGAAGCAAACCTTAATGTAAAGTGTTCTTTATTATCTGTTGCATAAATAAAACCAGGAGTTTTAAGCTTCAGTCGTTTGCTATATTTGATTAATTGTATTTTAGTGTAAAATTAAATATGTAGCCCATCTTTAGATTTTAGCTAGTAAAACAGTTAAATCCACCGTTGGTGGCAGCGATACCGACAGTTTAAGGTTAGGCCCCTTTAATTAGGAACGGCGCTCCATCCCCCATGCTGGGACAGTCGCCCATGCTGTGTTGAATAACGTAAAAAGTCGTCATTAACACCGATTAACCTCAAGCTGAAACTCCACGTACACCAAGGAAACCGGGGGCGTTACAAGCACTTAAGCCGTCGTAGCGTCCGCCATTACAATATGTCTTACTATATTACCTTATTATAAAATTTTGAAGTAACCAGAGCTATCATGAGATTGCAAGGAGCAACTCCCCTTGAAACTTAAGTGCACACTTCCTGATTATTATTATTAAATTGATAATAATAATCTTTATTTAATTTTGTGTTACAATAACACCACAATATTATATTATACTAGAGGAAGCCCGTGCTACGCACGGGGCCGGTCATAAATTAAATTTACAGACAGTATTCCCGGCTCCCCTCCCCCCATCACGCCAACCATGGACACTGGCTTAGAAACGCTAATTCCCACTCCCACTCCCCTTTCCCCACTCCCATTTTTGCCCGCCCAACATTAACCTTTTATCACATATTACGCATTTGTGTGGTGTGTCCCCAGTGGGTATACATTCATGGCGAACTAAATTCTATTTTGCATCAGACGTCATGCCCCGTCATGCGTCGTCTCCCGTTTGCCTGGAGCTGAGGTGTGAACGCCTTTATCTGCGAATTAAATAAGCCATAGCATCGTTTCCAGTTGCCAATTTAATTTTATCCATCAACAATCAACGGTTTGGAGGATAGTTTTCAATCCTTAGCACGTGCCCCAGGAATTGTTAGGTGCCGTAGCTAAGACATTACACGTGCACGAAAACAATGAGAAGTGATTGCTGTCCTTCCGGTTTTCCTTTTAGCTTTCCCTTTAGCCGGCCTCCAGAATTATTATATTATATATATTGACGATGACGATATAGATATATATAAAGACTACTATTACGATTAATACAAAAGACAAAAGCCAAAACCAATAATACAAAAGGAGATGCACAAAAGCATTCTAAGCCCTCGTATGTGCAATCTCAAATCCTCAATTAGTTTATTTATGTTACATTAAATTACATTACCCCTAGCTTTAATCAATATTCATTTATCATTAATGGTGTTTTTGTTATTCTGTTTAATTCTCTAAACATATTATAATTAACCATCATCCATTATTAAATTCGTCCATGTCATCAAATATATTTGCAATATAATAGTATAGATATAGAGATAGATCGATAGAGAGAGAGGGGAGAGAATTAACTTCTAGCTTTGAGAGTTTATGATTTAACTTAAAACATCGCCAGTTTCTGGACTTAAGTTAATCATAATGTCAGGGTGGTTCCCTTCCTAAACACCAGCGTATATCTTACTTATTTTAAAACTTTAATTTAAGTGAAAGTCTTCTTAAATTGCTAGTGCTTGTGCAGCGCGGATCTAGTTCAGATTTAAATATGGAAGAAGTTTAGTCCGATTTGAGGGAGTACCTCTTACTACTAAACTTAGGTCTGATTGCAACTTGCGGCTGCATTTTATTTAATTAGGAGGTTGAAATAGACCTAAGGTGAACTTTCCTGCGTGAAAGATTTCTGAGAACTGGAACCGATATTTTGAATTTCCAAACTGTAAATTCGTGTTGCTTTACTTAAAGCTTTCAATGTGAACTAAGTGAAATGTAAATAACCATTTTATATTTGTTAACTGTCTTAATAAAACCAAGAGTTTAAAACGTCAGTTGTTTTCCCGCAGTTGTTAATTGTAGAGTTATAATAACAAGCAAGCCACTTTTATTTTTAACTCAGGATTTCTGCAATTAACGTCACTCCACCATGGTGGCAGCATGTACCTAGTGTAAATATTACTAGTTAAGCCTATAAATTAAATAGGATATGATGCTCCATTTCCCTACATCGGATCCGTAGCCAAACTGTGCTTTGATAAACTACCAAATCACTCCAAAGTAATATTTTTACCAAGACCAAAGTCAACCAGATGTCGGGGATGTTACAAGCACCTCCGCCGTCGTAGCATACGCCGTTACAACGGATCATCAACATTCAAATTAGAAACTGTATGTGAACGGTACACAACATTAATTGCAACGTAAATTTTTAGTTAAAGTTTAAAATAATTTAATTT
>JAHWFP010044784.1:2512-54639 GCA_023313725.1 Lithobius niger | reverse complement strand
CAGGAGGTACAGATGTATGACAAGATTTAGATTAGGGGTTTGAATAATATCTCTGTAATGTGTGGTGCAGTGGCAACCCGGACCACTGCACTGTGACTGAGGTTGGCGCTAATGACCACGTTGTCGACGTGCCACTAAGCCTCAACCCCCCCCCCCCCTTAGTATTAATCATCAGTATTAAACAACAATCTTAACCATTTAGTTGTATGGCGCATTGTAACAATACAGTGCGATGCCAACGCATTATCATCTGCATTCATTTGTAGTGTAGTTATTTGAATGAATAAAAGCCAGTAAGGTGCAACATGTATACAATACTAACGCAACGTTTCGGGTCTGAATGCGACCCTTTATCAAGCGTAAAATAAAAAAATAAACATAAAAATTTTTTGGAGTGGAAACTCAAGTCATATTAAAAATATACAAGAAATAAAATCCAACCAACACCGACGAAAACACTAAGCACCAGAAGGACCTAAGACCAGTTAAAAAAAACCGGGCAAATAGGGAGACCCACAGTCTACCTGCCAAAGCAGGTCGGCTGTGGATAGTGAGGGAAGCCAGGTGGTTTATATACCACTCACCCCAATTTTGAATTAATAAGTTGTCCACTGAATTTAAAACAATGTAGTCCTATATCGACCTTTTTGGCAGACATTGTTTTAAATTCCGTGGACAACTTATTAATTCAAAATTTTCCTGTAACACGTTTCTACAAACGTTTTGTTGACGATTCCTTGGCGCTAGTCCATAAGCACAAAAAGAAAAAAATGTTAGATTTTCTAAATAGCATTCACCCCTCCCTTGTTTACACAATGGAAGAGGCTGAAAACGACAGCATCCATTTTTTGGACACTACTGTCATTATTAACCCTGCACGCACCATTGAATTTACACATTACCGTAAACCGATGCATACCACTAGGACCATAAACTACGAATCATTCATTGACCCAATACATAAAAAAACGTCATTACGAAAGAAATTAAACGGATTTATTCCCATACAACTAATAAACGGCTGCTTGCTCTGGAATTTCAGTAGACCTTGCATAAATACTTAGAGAATGGCTTCCCTTTGCACACCCTTACTAGGTTAGTCGAACATAGCAACATTGGATCCAAAATACGAGAAAATAAACCCAAACCAACAAATTTCCTTATGTTTCCTTTTTTTCCTGGCGTCACAGAGAAACTTAGGAAAATGCTAGCCTACATTAGTTTCCACCACGCACCCCAGTTTAAAGCAGCTGACTATGCCTAAAAAAATAGTCGATCAATAAGAGCTCCTAAAAACAAAGAGAAATGTTGTTTATCAAATTCCGTGTGGGGACCAAAGCTGCACAGCCTCTGACATAGGAACTACGAAGCGATTTCTTTGCAAAAGATTAAATTCTCACAGATCCAACCTTAAGTACAATGACAAAACTAATTCCCTAGTCCAGCATAAGATAGCGACAGGGCACTCCCCAGACCTTCCAAACACCCGTGTGTTGTTTTATGAAAAAAATTACAGGTCCAGAATTAATTTAGAAACTATTAGCATCCTAGCTCAACGACCCCCCGTTCATAATCACATAATGCCCATTAATAATCAAATAGCACAGTACATTTCGACTCTACACAAACTTGGAATTAAAGATTTTTCCCGCTAGGGGTGAGTGGTAGACTGTGGGTCTCCCTATTGCCCAGTTTTTTAACTGGTCTTAGGTCCTTCTGGTGCTTAGTGTTTTCGTTGGTGTTGGTTGGATTTTATTTCTTGTGTAATTTTTATATGACTTGAGTTTCCACTTCAAAAAATTTTTAATATTTAATTTTTATTTTACGCTTGATAAAGGGTCGCATTCAGACCCGAAACGCTGCGTTAGTATTGTATACATGTTGCACCTTACTGGCTTTTATTCATTCAAAAAAAAAAAAAAAAGTTTCCATATTCTGCAGTTTCAGGCCCTGGTAACAGGTGTGTGAATGTAGTGCATACTAGCCTCTGTCAGTATGTCAGTCGGTTTGTAGAGTTCCATGATTGTTTGTTTTTGACATCTGGTAGGCACCCGGAGAGGTTGTTTCTCCCAACGCACAACTGTGTGCAAGGAACCCCTTACATACGGGCCCCGTCAACAATCTCTCGTTAGCTAATCTAAGGGGCTGCGTTACGCTGGTGTCGATACGTCTGCATTTAAAGGTTACTCTGTACAAGTTGCAATGGCATCGGGTCTGGCTTGATCCACAGCTTTGCCTAGACAAATTATGGGCTAGGGATCTGAAGTTTTCAGTGGCCTTTGCAGAATTTCTATGTACAGGGATGGGGGAATAGGTTGCTGGGCGATTGTTGCAGAGTTCTTCTTTAGTATGGGCTGGTATAGTTGCTCATGACAAGTCTACCCAACAGTACAACTGCTAAGGAGGATTGATGGAGAATTGACAATTCTACAAGAAAACACACCTATTTTGCAGAAGAATTGGAATTCTTAACGTATCTGACTGAGGTTCTACCCTGGGATTTCCCCCTCCGACCTTGCAGACTTCCACAAGTGATAGCGCCGTATAAAGAAAGACAGAGGGAAGAAAATGGGATGCAAAGGAACCAGAAGAGAGAAAATTACGTAGGCCATTGGCGACGTCCATAGTTTTTTACTTTTCTTTTGGTATGGCATATAGTAGTGGTCAGAGGATAGAATACATAAAACCCATTGACACAACTGCACAGTCAGGTTCTTACAGAATTACAATTCTCTTGCAAAAATCAGTATATTTTCTTGTGGAATTATTAATTGTCTAAATGGCCTCTGTTCGAGTTCTACCCATGTGTCTCTCTCACCAGCACGTCTGCAATGATTTGTTGACATCTTGTTTCAGTTATCTATGTATGCGTTCACAGAGTACACATCGGCAGTTGGATACGTGAAACTAGGGCTGGGATCGGTTACACGGTTAACCGGAAACCGTTCCACGTTCGGTTACACGGATTATAAAACCCATAATCCGAAAAACGTTTGAAGCGGGCACCATTCAAAACCCGCGGTGAACGAGCCAAAAAATACCCAAGTGGCATCATTTAGGCCTACTAATCCAAACACTCAAAATCAGTGAGAGTAGAAAACCGGGGTGGATAGTGGGCAGCTGCTTATTTACAAATATTCCGCTTGGGCTCCTTGTCCCATCGAAGCTGCTTACTTTTCTTTGAAACAAACTGCTGATCGTCAGCGCGTACA
Organism: Lithobius niger; assembly: GCA_023313725.1. Classification (NCBI taxonomy): domain Eukaryota; kingdom Metazoa; phylum Arthropoda; class Chilopoda; order Lithobiomorpha; family Lithobiidae; genus Lithobius; species Lithobius niger. The sequence goes on along the minus strand of JAHWFP010044784.1, from coordinate 51,427 downwards.
CGAGGCAGTTAACTACAAGCTGACCAGCATCTGCCCTCCCCGAGTCGTGGAGAAGTGGACTCGTCTATACGTAGCGCGAGCGGCGGGGAAGCGGCGTCATACCACGTAAACGAAATGCGTTGCTACCCGAAAACGCAAACATGCTAATTTTTCCGGCTCATAATTTGAAATGAATGGCACATTAATAACGAAAACGTTGTGTTACATTTTATTTTGTTTTTGGCTTACGTTGTCCTAAATAGGCCTAAGCCATCTTGTAGAAATTTTAAAGCTACATAAAGTCAAAATTCTTGATAATGTAAATAATTAAATTTATCAACTTCGACTTTCTTCTAGTTTAAATCCCAAAATGCAACATGTAGTCAATAATTGTGCTTGTCTTACCAAGGCCTAAATCATATTTTTTCCAGCTTGTTTTTTAAGAATATATTACGCAGGTGTGAAATTTGTTGGCTTTTTTTTTTTTTTCAAAACGTAAAAACGGTTTTCGTGTAACCGACCGCAAAAAAAAACGGTTAAACGGATATCTAAAAAACCGGAAAGTACCAGCCCTACGTGAAACCCTAACGTATAATTTAAGACTGAAACCATTTGGCGATGCTCAGTTCTCCATCAAACATCAAGTTTTGTTGGAGAAATGCCAATGTCGAGCAAGTCATTCTACAGTCTTTGATTTTGACCATTAGTACCACACGGGCGGTGTATTCAGGACGTGCGTGCTGCACCAATTGTGAATGTGCAAATCCCACTGCAGCAGCTGCGATTGATGCTTAATTTGAATTTGTCTAATCTGATTGTGTAGACGGTAGTTTTGAGAATGTTCAAGATTTAAATAATAATTATGTAATTTTGTATGACAGGATTTCTTAGGCGGTGTTGTTGTGTTTGTGGCCACTGTTGCTGCAATCACTGCTGCACTTTATGGTGCTATTCCTCCAGGCTTTGTAGGATTGGCAATGGCTTATTCTCTTTTGGTAAGTGAAAACAACTAAGGCTGTACAAACCGAACTGAACTGCAAAAGAAAAATACCGAACCGAACGTATTTCCACTTCTAATTGATCGATTTTGATGTTTGAACACACCATTTCGAAGGTCTTTCCGCCAGCTTTCTGATTGTTCAAACCACAAGATTCTAGCTCTAACCGTTTAGAAGTTAGGACAGAAAATGTAAACATGGAGGATATTTTTTTAATGCTCAAAACGAGTTTCCACATCTGTGCACGCACAAGTCCATGTGAAGATACTGCATTTGTTAAAAAATGATTCACAAATGAATTTTTGTGAATGATGAATTTTATTTTAAAGAGTGTTGGTTTGGTATACTTTTGTTCGGTTCGGAAATGTTTGGTGTTCGGCTCATTTAAGGTTTGTTCGGTTTGGTTCGGTTGAAAAATTCGTGTTCAGTACATCCTTAAAAACAACCTTATGCTGTACACTTGTACAGGGCCTGAAAGTTACAATCAACAGAATTTGAATAAACTCTAATGTATCATTCAGAGTGGTCAAAACGTCCGGACAGTGTAAAACTGCATTGTATAGAGGAGTTATCATTGTTATCTTCTATTGCTTTGTATAATTTAGGTGATAAACTTTTTGTTTGGCAATCAATGACGTCGGGTTTCGGTTTGGCTATGGCGCTTCCTTACTTCCGGTTTTGGTGTCAGGTGGCGCTGGAAAGGAGGTCATGGTGTGTGGTGTTGTTTACAAAACGAGTGCTCCTAGTTCTTCTGGCTAGCTTCTTCGTCAACAGTGTGGGCTAGCTTAAGTTGTCCGTCATCAATTTGGGGAATGGATTTTCTCTATCTCCTCGTAGTCCGTCTGATTATTTTCAACTGTCAAATTGAGCCACGCTGGAGAAAAGTGTGTGAAGAAGGGCATGATATTGAACGACGTCATGATGAAGGATGTCGCCTGCGTTTCGTTTGCACGGGTCGACAACAACATTAGTAATTCCTTTTATATGAATGAAGTTTTAGGCCACAACTAATGCAGTCATTTAGGGTTTATCTACGAGAATGGAGTGGTCAGGTACTACAAACTGGAACTGATAGTTGTGTTTAACAGTGTTGGAGATAAAGCCGCCTATTGTTACCTTCAGGTACAGCCACCAGTAGGCAGAAAGCCTGTATGAATTTCTGAACTTTGTCTGCCACTGGATTTAAAAACTTCACTACTGCGTTTAGTCTACGAGTGGCCTAGAACTACTTAATACATGCAATTAACCGATTATGGCTTGTTTGGGAAGGTGAATTTTCACCAAACAGTAAAACTGAAATTTAGTAGCTGTAACCAGAAAGTGTTAATAATTTGATTTTATGCTTATTTATTTTTCGCTGTTCCTATTACATTACGAAAGGATAAGACTTAACCCTCTATCGCAAAAGACATCTAATTGGCATCGTACCACTTCTCAGTCACAAAACCGAGTCAAAAACGCAGTGCGCATGTGAAGGGTTCCCGGCGACCCTCCGCAAAGCGAGGAAGTACAGCTCATTGGTTAGCATCGTCTTCTCCAGACCAACAAATGCGGGTTCTAATTCCATGACCGACACAAGTAACGTATGGCACTTAAAAAAAAGGTACCTGGTTAATTCATGTAGTTGATAGTAACTTAAATTAACGAATTTCAAAAAAGTTTGATCGCTTTCACAACGTTGAGACTGAGCTAATCTCGCAAATTTTCGATGACACATTGCCGTCTTCTTCAGACTTCTTGGCGACATTATGTGGGATTCGAATTTCAAATTCGAATTTGAAATTCGAATCCACATAATGTCGTCGAAGCAACAAATGTAGTAAGAAGTCCGGAAAACCAAGAAGTCTGAAGAAGACGGCAGTGTGTTGAAAATTTGCGTGATTAGGTCAGTATCAATGTTGTCAAAGTGCGTGAACTTTTTTGAATTTTTTGTAATTTGCGATTCGGCATTTCACAGTTAAGTTTTTGTGTTAACTTAAATATTATAGGCATTAATCTCCGGCACTTAATTTAATCCAGGAAAAAAGGAAGCTGATCATCTTCTGGACTAGTGCTTCTCTAGATAATTTATGGAGCTAATTTGTTAAGTCCAAAGGCACATAATGATTAGCAAATTATTTTTTTTCTTGCTTTTTACCACCGGGAAAGGGGGGGGGGTCATACTTGCCCACTGTCTTGGATTTTTACCAAGTTGTCAAGTAATGTATATGTCATGTGGGTGAAGTTTAAAGAACATATCTAGTCCAAGTTAAAGCTTCACACTTGCTTAAGCTTAAGCATTTGCCTGTCAGTACTGTGAGTCGATAGCCAAAGTAAAATGGCCGAATGAACGGTTTTGGCTAGCAAATTATGAGTTAAAACTGGCCAAATTAGCCTTTTGGACTCATTTTGGGTCCCTCCTCTACCCAAGAAGTGCTTTCATCACAAAACCATGTACACGTATCACTCGGTCTAAAGTTCAAAGTATTACACAATTTCAGTCGACTCTGTTTATGCATTTGGTTGTAACAGCAGTACAAAGCAGAAGACAGAAAAAACAAAAGACGATGGATGGCAAAATATCAAATTGTCAAGTTGTAACAAAACCCGTCTCTCTCTCTCCTAAAAGAATTATTAGGGGATGGGCAAACCCACAGATTTGAACACGGACTCATCCTGGTAAGGCCGAAAGATTGACCTGAATAGTCAGAGTAAAATTTCCTGGCTGCTGAATGAAGTGTGTGCTTCAAGCAACCAGGCTGTCATCTTTCAGACATCATTACCATCTATGCAAAGCAGAATTTAGTGTTAAAAAATGCACCTGCACTGTTTTTTTGATGAGGTGATCAGCGACCATAAAAGATGATGTGTTACCTTGGTTTTGATTCTGAATTGTCACTACAAATAGTCAATGGGTCCTTTTTACTCTTTTTTTAAGATTCCGATTTATTTGAATTGGGTAGTTCGACACGCTGCCGATACCGAGATGTCAATGAGTGGTGTTGAACGTATCAGTCAGTATATCAATATTAGCACCGAAGAGTATGATGGCAACAAAGGTAACGGCAGTTAGTTACGCAACAATTTCAAATAATTACATGAAATTCACCAGAGCCGTTCTTATCGTTCTTTTTATTCCGCTCTGCCTGCAGAACCACCAAAAGAATGGCCATATTCTGGGGAAATTCGAATGGAAGATGTTTCTCTTCGCTATGATGTGGAATTGCAGCCAGTTTTATCCAAAGTATCTATGACATTTAAACCTGGAGAAAAGGTAGGATGCCAAGTTCAGTGAGATTGAATGATGAAATGAATACTCATCACAGAATCATAAAATCTTGATAGAATGATGAAACTAATACACTCATTACAAAAATCATAAAATCTCTTATCACCTGACAGGTTGGAATTTGTGGTCGCACAGGAAGTGGCAAGTCCTCCCTTACACTCGGCCTTTTCAGAATGATCGATGTTTTTGAAGGGTCTATCTATGTGGATGACGTCGACATTACAAAAGTTCCTTTATTAACACTTCGTTCACGTCTTGGCATAATTCCTCAAGAATCGGTGATGTTCACAGGAAGTTTAAGGTAAGTACTGAATTAACAAAATTACGCCGGTATATGGCTGGTAAATGGGGAAACAGGTTAATGGGGTGTCGGGGAACAGGTCATAAATACCACACTTGTTAACAAACTGCATTGATGGTAAACCGGCGAGCCAAGAAAAAAACTTTTTTAATTTGACAGGTGCTCTGATTTACTTTATTTTTTATGTATGGAACTTTTTTTAATTGATTTTTTTTTTAAATTAATGATCTGTGTACCATGGCTTTACGGATTTGAATTAGGGGTTGGGGAGTAATAAGAAACCTGCAGTTTCAGAGGCAAATTCTGGCCAATATGATATTTCTTGTAATGTTTTACGTTTAATCCCCTTGTAGGGTTTATCAGGAATTGAATAAAAACATAACGCAAAATACGTAAGGTTGACTTAATACATTTCCTGATGCTTACATCAAGTATGTTTTTTATTTTCCACAGGCTCAATTTGGACCCAGAAGGCATTTATACTGAGAACGAACTGTGGGATGCACTGGATAAAGCTCAATTAAAAGATGCTCTTCTAAACATGTCAGAGGGATTAGGTAAGTAGTGCTGGATTTAAAAAGGAAACGAATACATTAAACGGGATGATGGAATAACGTCCACTCTGAATTACATCCCTGCTGAAAAGTGGTGAAAACATTTAAACACAAATAGCGTAATTTTTAATTGACATTGCATGGAGCATGGAGTAAGGTCCACTGACGTTAAAATTTAATAAACAAGTTTCGAATAACGTCCACTAGCAGTCGGAATTTATTATAGTGCAATTTACTGTACAAGATTAAAGGGCAATTACATCCATTTTGACATGCATGTTTGATTTTGTATCACTTACACAATAACTAAACACAAGAATTGCGGTAAGAATATGTTACGTACGTCCGATATAACAATTTAATTATTGCATCACCAAAACACGACACGGAGGTCGCCATTGTTTTGCTGGAACGCATAGAAATTAATGCCGACAGACGGATCTCTTCGATTTCACTCGCAGCAGATTGAGATAACTTTACTGACTGTGAGGAGCTCAAGCGTCTGACGGGCTTAGTTGGCCACTACACTGCCGGCCAGCTAAGGCCGCCAGACGCTTGAGCTCCTCATAGTCAATACAGCTATCTCAATCGGCTGCGAGTCGAAATCGAAAAGTGACATCTGTCGGCATTAATTTCTGAGCGTTCCAGCAAAACAATGGCGATCTCCGTGTCGTGTTTTGGTGATGCAGTAATTAAATTGTTATATCGGACGTAAGTAACGTTTTCTTACCGCAATTCTTGTGTTTAGTTATTGTGTAAGTGATCCAAAAGTCAAACATGCATGTCAAAATGGGTGTAATTGTCCTTTAATGACCGGAAGAATGTCCACTGTAAATCAATGGCGTCGACGGGCAGTGCACAATCAGAGCCGTGGGGTGGGGCGGGGGGTTGCAGGCTTCGCACAGGGAAGGAAAAACATCCTAAATCTTCCACCAGCATGGCTCTGCAAAAGCAGTGTCGTATCGCGCTTTGCAATGCAGTATCGCTGTTTTACGGAGCAGTCTTTATTTTGCGTCACACGGCTGCAACGAAAAATGTCGAAGCTACACGTTGTACTCCACATGATGAGAACAGTGTTTGCAGCAACCGTTTTACCATAATTGGAAGAAACCACAAGTGATTAGCTTTTCTGGTTTGCAGTTTGTTTACATGCGGAAAAGAGCAAACGCCCAGAGTTTAGCGTTCTAGGTAATAGTTATTTTCCCTCCCTGCCCGAGTAGTGGGCATAGTCCAAGTCTCTAAGGCTAGCAGGTAGCAGAAACAATCTGTGTGTGTGTTGGGGGGGGGGGGGGGGGTAAATAAGCGTGCTTCGTGGTGCTATTAGGCCAGTGAACCCCAAAATTCGCAATGATTGTGTAAAACTGTCGCAAATGTCTTGAAGTTGTAGGAATGATAACCCATAACCACCTGAAAAAACTTTCAGACCCTTTTTTTTAGAGTCTACATGGTACTCGGTTCGGTTCTCGGATTCCAACCGGCATTCTCGTGGTTTGGAGCCGACGACGCTGACCACTGGGCTGTTACTGCCCGCTCTGCTCGGGGTCCCCGGCGACCACTCACAAAGCTCGCGCTGGGACTTAGTTTTTCGCTGTTATACGTTGAAGGTATACGTACGTATCTAGGCGGTTATGGGTTAATTTTACTGCCTGAAAGTTTTAGACAGTGGGTATCTATTCAATATAATTAATTAAAAAAAAAATTAAATTAAACAAAAATAAAAAATACTCCAACAACGCAAAGAGATATTTGAAAGGTTCGTCTGTTGACAAAAAGTTACGCTTCCTATCGAAAGTGACGTTTCGTTTGCTGTCGCATGCGTAATATTAGGCCTATGTACGCTACACAGTAAAAATGCGTGTTAGCCCTATTTTTTTTTTATAGTAACTAAAATAAAACTGCTAATCAAAAAATTTTAAATCTGCTATGCAGTTTACAGTTTGCGTCACAGTTTTGGCTAACCAATGTTTTAGCTCAAGTCGAGCCCTTTCCACCAGTCAGAACTGCCGAAACTCACTGCCAGATAAATACCAAAAATTAAACTTCGGAAGAGTACTAGATGTCTACTTCCAACAAACGTAAAAACATTTTTGTGTGGCCTTTATTGGATGGCTTCCTGCTAAAAACAACTTAACAACAACTCTTGCACAACAGTGGACATTATTCTAGTCATTTTTCTTTAAAAAATGAAATTAGTTTTCTTAAATAAATAAATCTTAAATTTCCAGGCTGAGTGTACATTATTACAGTCATTATTTGTTTTGTAGTTACTTGCTCTGGTATGCCAGTGGACTTTCAAAACGCATTTATTTAATTTCATTGTCAGTGGATGTTATACCACGCCATTTAAATTAAAAATTACGATGTTTATTTTTAAACATTTCAGCTCTGAATAACATCCACTTTTGGGCAGTGGTCATTATTCAGGGTGGACCTTATTCAGCATTCCCAGTTAAATTTAAAGTTATTAACTCTGTAGTTATTTTGTTTGCACCATTTCAGACACACAAGTGAGCCAAGGGGACAGCTTCAGCATAGGCCAGCGACAGGTAATTGTAAACGATTATAAGTATGTGCTGGAGCCTATAGAAAACGACAGGAGCGTGTCTTCGTAACTTTCACTACCTTTCTAAATCAGGAGCGCTACAGTGGTGTACGAATTTGTTAGCAGAGGTCGCCCCCTGCATGAGATGGTTAGAGGTGTGTGTCACATTCTCAAGGCTAATTTTCGGTCCTTTGTTTTTAAACAATACCAGTAAGTGTTTAATACGGAGACAATGTCAAAGTAATAAAAAAAAAACGTGATAAACAGACATTCTGTTGTTCGTAGGTTGCTCTAGCCAACAATAAAACAGAGCGTTGCTTTCGTGGCACATGTCTGCTACGCGTGCCAGTGGCATGTACAGACTAGGGTGGGTCCCTGGCACAATAGTACAGGTGGGCCCTGTGCGGGAGGACATTGATAATAGTTCCGGCCAGAGGGGGGTCTGGGGCGATGCCGCCCAGAAGTTAAAAAATCTTTTGAAAATACACATTGAAATTATGCAAAATCCTTAACTCTGGACCCAATATATTCAGCAATGGTTTTAAAGCTTTACTTCTAGTTTGCTTGCATTTGGTGGGTGAGCAGGGGCCCCAACGCAGGTTAGTCTGACTGTATGGTGTACAGTACACGCCACTGACGCGTGCTACGTTTCTGTTTCGATTTTAGACACTTTGGCGCAGGCACATTATTGCTGCTCCTTCTGGCGTTAGTAAAGCGTACTAAACTACGCACTCCTAACAGACCAGCCACACACACACACTCCTGTTGTTATTCTATAGGATCATGGTATATGTATATAATTATTATTATAAACAAAACACAGCTTATGAGACAAAGATTGATGCTGCAAGAAGTTGATGGGGGGAGGGGGCCATGCTTTGACGTTGTTCACAGTGCAACACTTTTTGAAGATTTATAATTCCACAACAAAACATACCTGTTCTTGTAGGAGAATTTTAATATTTAAAAATAATGACTGGGTTATTTTACCAATGGTTCATAGATGTCCCCCCCCCCCTCCCCAAAAAAAATTTCAGTAGCTTTCCTAAAAGACCTCGGTGTGCTCATTGACCACAGACTCCTTCTCCCACACACTGATTTCACCATCAGACGAAGATTCCAGATTCTTGTCAACATCAAGAATTCTTCCGAATCCTGGACGAATGCATTTTCATTTTACTGTACCGCACTCCTCCACAGATCCCTCGAGTATGCTGTTTGGTGGATCTACATGCACAGCATCCTTGAGTATGAAAACACTGCTTGGTGAATTTGATATGAATCGGACTGTGATAAACTCTACATGTTTCAGAGGATAGCCGCAAAACCAACTTGTTCCATCTATCTTGCACTGACTGCCGGCGAATCCTCAGACTTCTCACTCTCGAATAAGAGTTAACCTTGTTAACAATTACCTTCTCACTTCTTCGGATATTCCCTGAACAGTAACCTCCAAAGCAGACGAGTCAAAATCGTCCAATGCTACTGCATCTTCAAGAACCGCAAACTCCCACTACCTTTCCAAATTGTAGCAACCTGGAACCAACTCCCAAGGGACAAGGTTGCCTCATCCAACATCGCTTTCAGACCCAACTCTATTCCCGCACTTGATCTTTTCACGGATCTTGTTCTCTGCACCACTCATGTTACACATTTTGAACTCCTAGCCAGAAAACACGTTGCCCAAGCGAATGTGAGGATTAACCAAGATGGCGGCCGCATCTGTGTGTAGACACAGTGGCGCGCCTGGCGGGCAGATGGGAAAACTCAGGGAGACGACAAAAATAGATTTTATTTTTGTTTTTTTGGGCAATGATAAGCCAAAATAAACGATTTTAGCATGAATTACTGAAGGTGAGTATTTTAAGATAGTAAAAACTAATTTTAAACTATGTTAAAATTTTCGTTTTATTGAAAGACTGGTGATGTCATTTTAAGAAATCAAATCACACCTAATCCACCAGGTAGAACACAGTTCACTGTTCGGCTTGATTTTTCGGAGAAAAAAAGCGTTCTCCTTCCTCAGAAAATAAAGCACAACACGGAGGAAAAATATGTTCTCGCACGACGTATTTTTTCTCCATCTTGTGCATTATTTTCTGAGGAAGGAGAACGGTTTTTTTCTCCGAAAATTCAAGCCAAACAGTGAAGTGTGTTCTACCTGGTGGTTTAGGTGTGATTTGATTTCTTAAAATGACTTTTCAAAACCACTGTATTCGCCGATTACTGATTTTCGTTAAACTGGTGATGTGGTTGGTGATTCCAACCCAGCATCAAAAGCTAGCTTCTTGTTGTTACCCATCAGTGGAATATGTGCTTAATTAAGAATATTAAAAAAAAAATACCATGTTACAAATTGTTTCAGCCCAAGATTTCGGAACGCAATGGAGGGGCTTAGTTAATTGGTTTATAAATACCCTCGGGCAAACGGTTTCGGTATTATTATAACCACCATATGCTTTTAACAATAATTCGTGCTCGGCTTATAAGTTGTGATCCAGACAACAGTCATGAAAGTGCTGTTACAAGAAAATTTATAACATTACCAAATGCTATAAAACACTTTTAAGAAGTTAACAATGGAATTACCGGTACCTTGATAGCATTAGCAATGCCATCTATTTCTTGTCTGTTCCCCACCCTTCATCACACCTACCAAGTGTCGTAACAAGTCGTTCATTACTCAAACGGAATCACAGTTTAACTGATTACCTTATTGTATTAATTGTATTATGTACTTCGCTTGCTTGGAGGCCATATTGATGATTGCCATCTTCACCCGTTAAAGAGGTATCACCACTGCTACGTACTTAGTAAAATATTTGTATTTCACTTTCAGCTCTTTTGTCTTGCTCGTGCCATTTTGCGCAAATCCAAAATCGTTGTCATGGATGAAGCCACTGCGTCTCTCGATTCCGAAACAGATGGCATTGTACAGAAAGTAATGGCCGAAGCGTTTGCAGACTGCACCGTCTTAACTATTGCAGTAAGTTAATGAATCTGTGTATGTTTCAGTAAGCTAGTTAATCCGTCTATAGTATTTTTCAATTCTATTATAAAAACAATTTATTAACAATTGTAGTTACAAAATACTAGTAATTTAATCGTATAGAGTGTATAGGGTAAGTGTTCGGCCAAATTTTTGCTGTAGAAAGTAGTGAATAACACCAGTGCTACCAATTTTTTATTCCAACCTGATCATTCATTCTTAACTGAACTGATATCTTGGCGGGTGTCCATTACGCTTGAATGAGTATACAAACCCTGGGCGTGTGGTTCAGAAGTCTGTCTCCGGAAAACAAAACACGAACACAACTGTGATCTATGGAGCTTGATTTTGCACGGCATATGTGATAGCACATATTGTTGTTGAAAATTTGCAAGCTAAGGCTTGAATGTTCAATGGACTACATTGGAGGGGGGGAGACACCCCCCCCCACCTCCGCCCCAAAAAAGAAAAAAAAATTTAAGATTTTTTGGTATGGCAGGAGGAAAGGTAATTAGTATAGACTTATTTATGCTAAGTTTTTTTGTTTTTTGGGGGGGTTTAAATAACGGTGTGTAGATGCAGTGTCTGTTACCGGCACCCTAGTTTTACTTGGCGGGACAGGAAAAAAAACAACTACAGCAACCACAAAAAAACGCTGTTCTACACGTATTTTGTGACAAGGCCCTGTGGTAGTCAGAATGATCACAATGTTTAGGAATTTTTATTGTTGTTAAAAATAAATGTAACTTACGGCTGTGGTCTCAGATGGGTAGTTATTACATCTATTTCAAATTTTTAACGACACTTCGTGCTGGAATTGTTAACCCTTTAAGGACGGGTGCGCCCAAATGCGCCCGCTGTTTAATAATGGTTTACAGCTCTTCTACAGGTTAGATCGAAAACTTCCAACCAATTATGGTCCAACTAAAAATGGGATATGAAGGCCAGATCATTAGGTAAAAAAAATTACACAGGTTTCATTCCCTTACTTCAAGTAGGTGAGAAGCTATGATTTTTGTGTTACAAGTCCGTTACGAGGCCGTAGCGCAAATGCAGTCCTTAAAGGGTTAAAAACATAGGCAGAATTATTGCCGGCGACGTGCCAAAAAAGCTAACCAGCGACAACGCCGGAAGGTCGTGCATGGACAAGGCCAGCTGAGATACGAGTTAAACCAGGAAGGAGCTATTATCTCAGCTGGCCTTGCGCATAGGACCGCAATCGTTCCTTCCAGTGGCTATCTAGCCTAACTCATACTCCATGTTGCCGATTGTAGCATAAAATACACTCGAATACAATTTTTACGTTCGGAACAGTCCCACTTACGTTTCATAATAAGTATTCACTAGTTTGTTAGTTCAGAGTTTCGTTATAGTTGCGTCGATTCGTCGGATCGAGAACGACAGCCATGTTGATTTCAGAGATCGCAAATACATGACGTCAGAGTCGACGCATGCGCAGCCCAGTTTAGGAAAAGTGGTCTTCGGGTGATGAGAATTCATACCATGGCGACCTCGCTTGCTAGCGTACAGAAGCTTGATTGGGTAAATCAAGCTCCAAAAACTAGAACCACACCTCAAGAAACGTTTTTTGGAGTGTAATATGGAGTATTCTATCTTTTAATAATTATTCAGACTAACCGGTAGTCCGGAAGTCCGGAATTATTCAGACTAACCGGTAGTCCGGAATCTGCTGTCATGCATAAATTGTGTGTGTTGGCCAAGCGAGCAAAGCGAGGGAGGTCCAATACTTGACCGAATTGGAATTTTTGTGTATCAGTTGGTGCTGTTTGTGTTTGCCTGATAAAGAACTATATCCACAAATTTGTGACACGGTAGCTTCGGGTGATCTTCGAGATCCTTCAGACAACCCTTTCGAGTTTCGAAATCGGGATATTCAAACGGCAGTATCCGCAAATTTTCAACAAACCACTACAAAAAAAAATGTTTTCATGATTCCTCTACTGCTGGTTTTCAAGGTATTAGCAAATAGCCGCGCGGCCGTAACAACCTCTGTTTGCTCATCAGGCTTCTTACACTTGCTTTTGTAATTTGGATTGACTACACATGTCATCGTTATATTCAAAACCGGCGGTCTTTTTAGTCAGATGCAGTGCTGACGTCCATATTTATTCTAGCTCTTCGGTGAGCTCTCTCAGTACTATAAATTGAATATTCTGGTGATGTGGCGGTTGGCGGTTGGCGGTTCATTAGTTCAGCTCCCGATTTTTCAAACTTCTTGATAAGCAAGAGACTCGAGGGCTTTAAAAATGCATGTCACTAACGGAATCTGAGACTAACAGGATAGTAGTACTGTTTTTCCAGGAAACCTCGTGCTTTGTTCCTATGTGGTGGTGGTGGGCTGCGATGCTGTTTTCATTACTATGGTGGTGGTGTCGGAAAAATGCTCTTTTTAAGCCTTTGATGCATTCCTCTCGCCTACATAAATAGCACCACACGCACCACATGGTACTTTGCAAATAGCACCACACGCACCACATGGTACTTTGTAGACACCTTTCGCAGTGTTACGGACTACTCCAAAAACGATGGCTTTTGATGGGCATTCCAGAGCCACTAGTCATTTGCTACTAAGCATTGTGAAAATCGGGAGCTAAACCAATGAACCTCCAACCACCACCTCACCCAACTATTCAGTTTATAATACGGAGAGAGCTCACCGAAGAGGTAAAACAAATAAGGAAGTCAGCGCCTCAACCTGAGAAATGTAGTTCTGTGTTTTCTACGGATTTATTTTTTTAGTAGAATGAAGCAAATATTTTCCGTAGCAATTCTCGCTTGCGTGGCATAGCTAGGGAGGCTTCTAGCTGCATCCCCCCTGCCCCCCGCAGACATCATTCATTGTTACTGTTAAGGGGCAGGGGTGCCTCTTTATTTTGTCTTCGACCCCCCTCCCCTTTCAACAAATATCCAGGCTCTGCTACTGAACCGTTTGTATTGTTTTCTGTTGAAATGGTTTATTTCCAGTTTATCTTTACATAATTTAAAGCAATTTGTGTTATTTATGTCTATGTAAATTTTTATACATGTTCGAAATACATCGCTGCAAATCATACTGAAATTCGACAACTTGTCACTTCGTTATAAAATAACACCAAAAAATACCACGCAAGTTCACATCGTGTACTGCAGCGATCAGCCACGCAGTGCCGATCACGTAAGCCGTACATGTCAGTGGACACTGGTCACCTGCCTATCACTTGACAGAGGGGCAGGAGTATGTCCCATCCGACTATTGGAAGCTAATAGAAGGGGAAGGGGTTGTGGCAAGGTAAAATCAGTCAAGTTAAGTTGCCTTGATGATTAAAAGTATTACAAGTAGCAGGTTGGGATGGATGAGGGGTAGGAATGCACTAAAATATTTTTAATAGAAAGCTGCCAGTAGCTTGGTACAAGAGGGACGCGCTACAATATCATACCCTATACCCATTCCAACCACCGTGTAGCATAGGTTCCAGCGCTAGTTTTTTTTCTATATAACGTAGCAGCAAAAAGAAACTCCCTAACTGCCTACTCTGCTAGAGGTACAGAAATAGTAATCGTAGGCTAGATGAATACGATTAAGAATTGAAAAAACGAACAAACTTACGCGAAAATTTCAAACATTAAGGTATATCAGTACCTTGACGAATTTTCAATAGTCCAATAACTGCTGAAGATGTATATTGCCGACACACACAGTTTTCCCTGTTGATTCCTCCTGTGGTATTCAGATTCGGTGGTTGGACGTTGCTACCAATATTCGTAGGGCCGGCTTTGCTCTTTCTCATCCCCACATCGCGGCCTCCTATATTAGTAGGGCTGGTTCTCCATCTTCTCCTTAGATCGTCTCTCAGCTCATTTCGGAGCAAGAACTGGATTGCTGGGCTTGGCTTGATGGTCCCTGGATATTCATCTCTCAACTCATTTCGGAGCAATGCTGGGTTTGATGGTCCCTGGATATTCATCAGCATGGCCTTCTCTCGGACGTGGTGTTGAATAGCCAGGAATTCCAGTCTTCTCAGGTGTGTGTCTCTGTTTGAGTTGAACACTACTAGGGTCTCAATTTGTTCCCAGTCAATCTTGTTTGAAGTTTCCATGTGGTGAACTGTGATGCCGTTTGTTTTCAGTTTGGTTTTCGTATCACCAATATGTGCTTTACTCTTGTTTTTACACCTTTTCTTGTCTCGCCAATGTAAACGGCCTCACATTCACAGTATGTGACATGGTACATGGCCTCTCTGGTGTTCACAACTTTCTCAAGACATTCTTTCTTCCCTCTCTTTATCACTCCCTTTTCTCTTCTTTTCTTCCGTCTTTTCTCCTCTTGATTTCAGCTTGTTAATAAGCACGTCTTTCAGGCCACCACCTTCTTTACATAGGTGTCAACTCCTTTTTACCTAAGCACTTTTTAGATTCCTTCAGTTATGCCCCCAATAAAGGTAAGTCCAAATCTTGGTCTGGGCAGCCCTTCAATTTCTTTGCCTTCCTTCTTCTCAGAGACACACACCTGAGATGACTGGAATCCCTGGCTATTCATCACCACATCCGAGAGAAGGTCGTGCTGATGAATATCCAGGGACCATCAAACCCAGCAATCCAGGTCTTGCTTCGAAATGAGCTGAGAGATGATCTAAGGAGGAGATGGAGAACCAACTAGGCTAATATAGGAGGCCGCGATGTGGGGACGAGAAAGAGCAAAGCCGGCCCTACAAATATTGGCGGCCACGTTCAACTGCCAAATCTGAATACCACGGGAGGAGTCGACAGGAAAAAACGGTGTGCGTTGCCTGAAGAACATAGTCGGCTGTAAATATACATCTCCAGCAGTTATTGGACTATCGAAAATTCGCCAAGGTGTTGATATAACTTTTATTTTTTAAATTTTCGCTTAAGTTTGCTTAGTTTTTCCAATGGATGCTACATTTCAAAGTAAGAATGTTTTTAAACGACTAAGAATAAATTGTAGAATTAATTTCAAAACAGAAGAGAGAATTTTAATTAAAAGTAGTGTTCTGCAAGGGCTCTCGACTTTACTTGAATTATGCCTATCCGTCCAGAGTAACCACCACTGTACTTGGCTCACTTTTAATAACACTGATATTTAGCTAAATAGACGACAAGAAAATTGTGTTTTCACTAACTTTTGTAACGCAGCACCAAAAGTGTTCCAGTTTCTTCAAACTAGCAAATTTTCGAATGCCTGCACTGGCATTCTCCCTCAGGCATGGGCTTGGGCAATGAGGTGCACACGCACCAACTATGGTGCAGGGAAGGGGGAATACAATAATTGCCCAATTCACATGTCATGTATCTACTTTAAAAAATCAAATAAAATCATCATTTTCTTGGAAGTCTACGATCTTTGTAAAAAAAAAAAAAAGAAAAATTGATAATTTCCATCATCACATCTAACTTGTTAGTAACACTCGTCTTGTAATTGTCCCTTCCCCAATTGAAGAAACTGGAACACTTTTGGTGCTGCGTTACAAAAGTAAGTGAAAATGAACGAAAACCAAAGTAAATTTGTCCGTACCATCGTATTTGAGGAAAATTGTGATTTTAAAGTGCTACCAGAAACAGGAATAAAGCAAATGCAATTCTTTTGCGATGTCGAAAAATAAGCAATTTCGGAAAGTATTCAGGAAGGGGGTTTACACAAGCAGGGTTTACGTAATGACGGTTGTACTGTATGTACGGTATCGTAAATATTTACGAGTGATTAATTATATCATGGCTAACACAAGTACGTATATCTTTTCAGCATCGCATTTCAACAATTCTCCATTACAACACCATTGTAGTGCTTGATGCTGGAAAAGTTGTTGAATTTGGACCACCGTCCGAGCTCCTGAATAAACCAGGAAGTTTATTTTTATCGCTTGTCAAGGCAAACAAGTGATTGCAATTATTTTGTATGCCGTGTACATGATGAAAAAGGCATGGCCTTTACACATACCCTGCCAGATATTTAGATGCATTTTTTAAAGTTTTGGGCACTGTTTTATACGAATTTTACACACGTTTTGTGGTGGATTTTACAGTATTTAGAATGATTTTATTAATTAACTTAGTTGCACACTGTTCATTGTATATATGCTGAGCATAATTTGTGTGCAAAAGTGAGTCCTAGCATTAGTATAGCTGCTGGGCATCGGCTATGGAAACTGGGCATGACTTTATTTGACCGAATAGTATTGTTTAAAACTAGTACTAATCCGGAAAATTCTTACTATTTTGTACATTTTTGAGAAATATTATGTATATATTTTTTTACACAAAGTTTTAATGCATCACCTCATCTTGACATATATTGTGTGAAGTTCCAAGGGAACTTTACGTGTTGTGCAACATAATGTCGAATTATATATTGCGAATATTCACATACCAATGCAGGTGGCGTCATTTTGTCAAGGGATTTATCTTAGGCAACCAACAAATCAAAATTGTCAGTAATGTTTGGAGCTGCAAATAGTAAGGCTGGGCCGATACCACTTTTTACCGATCCGAGACCGAAGAGAAAATCTGCCGATACCGATCATTGCATCAATAAGGCATAGGCCTAAATAAATATAATTATTTTTAAAAAAATATTGGTTTAAAATACTGCATACGCTAAAATCATTTAAAAACACAAAACTCTAGTAAAATGTTAACATTTTGCCATGCTACTTGTAGTTTGGACCATTGGAAAGCTGGCCAAAAAACCTTCAAAATGGTATATTCAAACGTCAAATTCGGTCAACGAGAAGTGAAAATATCTTCGATTTGGTTTATTACCAATTTATCAGGGTTTTATCTGCCGAACCCGATTTCTACCGATACTGCAAATATCGGCCCAGCCTTAGCAAATAGGTATTTTGTGGAACTGACTGTGCCTTTAAATTTAGTGTACTGTACCTAGACTAATTATTATAGTATATAACTCCTCAGCCGCAGCACACTTTAAGCACAAAAGAAAATAGTTTCCGTAGGCCTACTTAATTCTCCGAAATCCCACCAAAATTGAAGGATTTTACAGCGTCATTAATAGAGCTGGAATGGGTTAAACTAACTTGAAATTTCTGTATTGCAACATGGAAATCTTGTTTCATTCATTTGTTATTTCTATGAGGTGACTGTGTCACTCAAAATACTCATAAAATGAGTTTTGTATGGGAATGGTTTGTTTAAGGGATTGGAGAAGCACTACGATAAATACTGGATGCAACGTAGTGTGACTTGACAACTATAAATTTCGTATTTATGTGTACGTTTATGTACACTCCTATACCAGGGCAGTCATGGTAAATAAAAAAAATCAAATTGCTGTGTATCTTGTTGTGAATTGCCTGTTACTTATATCGGTAGTAATTATTTTTTTGATTGCAATTTGTTTTGCATGCACTTGTGGACGGACCCCAAGCATGTCAGGAAGCATTTTGTTTACAATCTCCGACATCCACAAATTAACTCCACAAATTACCTTCTTTATGGTTTAATACTCTTCTTTAAAATAGTACATGGGCGATTTTGCAATGAATGACTGTGCGTGTAAGCTAATTATTTTCCGGCTAACTAGGGTGCACAGTCTCGAAGTTATATGGACTGAAAATTAGCTAAGCGAACAGTCATTGTTTTTGGGTGGAAAGGGGGAGGGAATGAAAATGTGACCACCAAATTTGTGATGAATTTTCTCCCCCCCCCCCAAAAAAAAAAATAAAAGCAAGAATTTCTTATTCATAGTTTGCTTGTACAGGTTATGACCATCGTGACAATCAGCACCTGAAGGATGGAGCAATGCTTTTCTAGAAATTATTGAAACCTTATGCAAGCTAGTATTGAACGTAAAACCTTGTGACATTTCCAGAAATTTTGACTGCTGAAAGTGTCACTTTGAGGTCATAAATGTATTTCTCATTCCCTGATTGGGGTGCCTCCCTTGAACTCCTCAATTTGCATCTAATTTACCTTTAATTAATACAAAACTTACGTCACTTCCGCTGTCTCGCCTCGCCCTTACTTACCGTTGTTTCTTTTAGGATTATTAGTCGTTTGGGAGGATGCGACTTTCTAACAGACGACTGAAAAACATCACTAGAGGGCCACGAGCTGCGGCCGTTTGGGCTCAAATTTTGCAGGGAAGCTAGCGTAGCTGCCCCTCATTTGGCTCTCAGACAAAATATTAGTTTAGGTTTTAAATTCAGTGTGTAGCACCATTTGTTTCTTACGTTTTCTTCTTTTCTAGTAATCCGTGCAAACTGTTCGTAGCTGATAACATCGGAACTAGTAGGTGGCCGTTACAAGATTTCAGCAGAGTGCCAGACCAGCATCGCGTCGTTTCCGCCAAGAGATGCAGTTGTTTCAACGAGGGCGCTTTTAGAGCGCGAAACACATTTCATGGCGTAATACATCAAATCCAGAAAACACATCCTCCCAAACTACTAACAATCCTAGGCAGGAGGGTGTTGACACATGAAACTTTTTTTTTTTACATTCAGAAGAAATGGTATATCTTGGGTGAGTTGACATTTAAAAATGGTTAAAGGAATACCGAAATCGCCCACTCTGAATTTTTTTTATCATTAGTTTAGGTACAGGTGTTAGTGCTTAATCCGTACAAATTAATAAAACTCCTGCTTTAAGCAGACGACGCATGCCGAACTGTCAATCCCATTTTGAAATTGCCCAGCTTGACCTGCGCAAAGCGCCAGAAACAAAACAGCAACAGTCCTAGACGCTCGCAATACAACGAGAAGGGTTTTAAAAATGTCATGAAATTTACTTTGAAAGGTGGAAGGCATCATAGCAAAGTAAACATACTCAAGTTCACTACCGAAGATATTCTCACCCCACTAGGCTGCAAGAAAGAGGACATCACAAACTTTCATGGTGGAGCTTGAGCTGTTTCTCATTGCAACAGGTGACTTAGACGAAGTTGTATTCACTTCTATTAAAAAATGCTCACCCTTAGTTCTATGCTAATGTTGTTTATGATACAATGCTCCATATCATAAATAATACTTTAAGAAGGTTTATTGGCTCCCACTGTGTGGCGCTCTGCTTAATTCCTAGCAGGCCTTCCCACTTGTCCATTTTCTTACTAGCCCTTGTTCATATGCCTTGCACACAGCGGAAGTTAAGTACATTCTTAAAACCTGACGGAAAACTGACCTTATGGTGGATTCCCAGGCTAAGAAAGCCTCCAGCCAAATATCTTCCGTGTCTGAGGTTAGAAATAGTAGCTACTCTCTGTGCGCAGAATTCACCTTCTGAATTAATTTTTAGTAAAGGTCGGGGACCCTTGCCTGAACTCTTCTGCATATTCCTCTATACCGCACTCGCCGCGTGAATCGTTTACACCACCTATTCCTTCGACTTCCCCGTCTCACGGTGGAACCCAGCATTCCAAGCAACGTTACAATTGTGGTTAGTCCGTCTTTAGGTGCAGTGTTGGGGAAATCGCTACTTTTCGTTCCGTTTTAGGTGAATTTTCTGCCTTTTGTGCTTCTCTTTGTGAAACTGTGCATATCATCATTGTACAAACTTTGAACAATTCCAAGATGGTGACAGGGACCTGTAGTAACAAATCGCCTTCCAAGGAACGCGTTACTCACGCCATGTCACTTTGTTTTCTGTCGCGATTCTTCACGCCTCCCATACTTACGACGCTCCAGCAGATGCTGGCTCTCGAACTAAAAGCCTTGGCGGGTTATGGGCATATGTGTGCTGCAAATGACAGGTCTAGAGGAGCTTCAGACGAAGGCTTATAGAGGAGCGTCAAGGTCCAAAGGCACTTCAGAGTTCAGATGACAGGTCTGGACGAGCAGCTGATGAAAAGTCGAGATGGGAGGGCGGATGAAAAGCACGGTGAGCGATAGCCACCTGAGGGGAACGGCATCCGCTGGAAGACTTGGCCGCGACAGGCAGGGACGTCAGTGAGGACGAACGTATGGGTTGATCGCGGTGCAAAGGATGACAGGCCGGGCAGCGGCGAAGATGCGACAGGCTGGGTAGAGGAGTGGTCTTTTGGGAGGGAGCTCGGAGCACCATTGTTGTCACTGGTGTAGCTAAGGGCTGAAGGACAACAGCCAATAAAGGGTTGAAGCTGACAGGGGGTAGACAGCACGTCCACGCAGTAGAGGCGCTAGAGAAGAAACGATGACACCACGTTGTGCCTCAGCGCTTTTATCGGAGGGGTGCACATGCCCATTACGTTAATAGAGATGGCCGGCTCTTAACAACTTAAAATCTCTAGGGGAAGACACATTCAGAACAAGCAGGTAATGCATATTTCTGAACACATATAGAAAGCTTGTTAATCTCAGCCTCAGACAGTGGGCTACGTGAAGTTGACATGGTGTGGGAGAGGTTACCGAAGCTGAGGCATTGGTTACGGAGCAGGAACTGACCATGAAGTCTAAGGACTCACTTTTCTAAGAAACGTGAGGGTAGCAGAAGCTTGAACTTTATCTTTGCCTGGTTTTGAAGATTTAGCTTCTTTTTACCCGGTTGGGTTTTAATCTTGATTTCATTTTTGAATATTTGGTTTTTGTAGTGGTAATTTTCTGATGAAAGTATTCTTGTTTGGCACTTGGCGAAAGTGAAGTAGTCATGGATGGGTTCCAAATTCTCATTGGCAGAATACTTTATCCTATGTCAAGTTCGCTTGTGCGAAAAGAAAATCACAATGTGCCTAGGAGATGGTGCAGTCGAGGCGAGATGCGGGGAGCCGACCACGAGTGACATCTGTAGGTAAATCCAAATACAGTTTGATGTCGCAGTTTTTTTCGAAGCTTGGGATGCCGATTGTCTGATGATGAACGAAAGGGCGCCACGCCCGGAGAAGCAATAGAGCTAAGGCCAACCGACGGAGAGGGGTTCTTCCTAGGCTGCTTGGAGCCTCATTCATTAGCCATTTTGAAAGGAGCTTTCACTATCTTGAAATCGAAATAGGTGAGGGAGAAGAGCACGTATGAATGGAGAGGGCTCCAGAGAATAAAAGATACTAGTATGGAGGGTTAGCGAACTGTCTGGTGATTGGTTTAAATCTCTGGAGGTAAAATACATTTGAGAATAAAAATGAGAATTAAAATTTACAGGTAATTTTCGTATCAATAGAAACTAATTTTAAGCAGGAAACGCAAAGCAGTATCACTGGCAGGAGCTAGATGCAACTTACAATGCTTTATTTGAACAAATAATCTTATTACTTTAATAAGCTTGGATAATAACTACTGTACCACTCCGTTACGGGATAACTCACTTGCTACACTTACCGCGCAAGCACCGTGACCCAATAATGAAGACCGATAAGTTTCTCAAACTTGCCATGAGAGCGCCAACTGCCGACAATAGGGGAAGTGATGTCAGCATGCGACTTTCACCTGCCTCATGGAGAAGAGCAGTTGCCGTGGACACATGTCGCCGGGGACACCAGCTTGTAGCCAGACGCAACAGATGGCGCACCACGTCATGATCGCGAGTATTGTTGATGCTATCGTGGCTAGATTTCGGAGCGAGTGAATGCGCTTGCTTTAAGTTAGGCAATAAAAAGCATAAAATAAGCAGTTGTAGCACATAGTATTGAAGGCAGGTATTTTAACGTAGTTAAAACTAATTTTAAGTAATGTTAAAATTCCATCCCCTCACCCCACCCCGAAACCCTTTCCATCGATTTTACAAACTTAAAAATCACCAAATAGGACACTGAAAGTTTTAGACTAAAGGGCAATTGACATGCATGTTTTACTTTTGGATCACTTACACAATAACTAAACACAAGAAATGCGGTAAGAATACGTTACGTACGTCCGATTACAATAATTTAATCACTGCATCACCAAACTCGCAATGAGTACTGCCATTGTTTAGCGCGGAACAACCGAAATTAATGCCAATATTTGGAGCTGTTCTGTTTTGATTCAGCGACAGATGGAGCCACTGTTCTGTTTCGCCTCAGCCAATGGAAGCCCACTCTGATGGCTGTGAGTAGCACAAGGCCTTAGCTGGCCACTACAGCTAAGGCCGTCAGATGTTGGAGCTACTCGCAGGTATCTCAATGGGCTTCCGTCAGTGAGTCGAACAGAACAACTCCATCTGTCGGCATTAATTTCGGTTGTTCCGCGCGAAACAATGGTAGTACCCATTACGTGTTTTTGTGATGCAGTGATTAAGTTGTTGTAGCGGACGTACATAACGTATTCTTACTGCAATTCTTGTGTTTAGTTATTGTGTAAGTGATCCAAAAGTAAAACTTGCATGTCAAAATGGATGTAATTGCCCTTTAAATGAATTGGAAAGTTACTGTGGATACATTAGCTCGGGCTTATAAGCTCCTTTAACTGCGCAGTCACTAAAAAATTTTACATCAAAGATTTAAATAAATTTATATCATTATGCTCCCAAAATTCAATTATTCATTGTTACTTTGTAACCATGAGACGATGAGACTGGCTGGGATAACAATGCTTTATTATAATGAAATCCAAATAGTGTAAACCAATGCCAAAATTGATTTTCTTTTGTGTTTCCTGTTAACACGAGACTTTTAATTTTAATTATACAATTTTTAATAACATGGAAGGAAAGACTTAATTAAAATCGGGATGAATACAACTAAGTTTGTGTAATCCAATGCCATCATTTTTTTCCCGTTACCGTAACAGTATACAATTTTTAATAATATGGATGGAAGACTTAAAGACAGGATGCATACAACTAAGATATAAATAAAACTATTAATTCAGGTAAAATGGGGAAAATGTCTAGTAGGCTGTGTTGCCCTTTTTGTTAACTACTAGATGTATGTGGATTTCTGCAAACTACCAATTTTACAGGAACTAATACAGGACTATTGCACTCGACTTCAGGATTTAGTTTTATATGGGAGACCTGTACTTAGTATCACTTAAGCCGTCTCTTTTAGGCACAAAGTATTACATGATCAGTTCTAATATGAACACTGTTTCTAAAGCTGGCTGCTAAGTAGCACTAGCTCTGGAGTTTTCCAGAATTCCTACAGCTAGCCACTGTTCACAACAGCGGATAACACAATTTAGGCACAAGAGGTGTCAAAATACTTGTCTGATTTGGATGTGAAGCATTCACCAAGAACCAAATGGCATATACGTACACATATTTAGCCTAATATAATTTTATGTATTTACAAATACCAGCATGCATTCAAAAGCCACGAACTTTTTAAAATGATTTTCTAAGAACCCAATAAATAAGAGCTACAGGATTCCTTGAGAAATACTATGTGGTACAGTCATTAACATGCAGCCATTTTTGGCGACATCTCACGAAATGTAAGCTGGCCAAAAACGAGTAATCGACTTACGACAAATCGGGCAAGTACTAGATAGATTTTCTGCGCAATCAGCACAGCAGCAAACGTGTCCACAATCCAGGATTACTACTTCACGTGGATTACTGAGGCAGATGACGCAGGGCGGAGCTTGGGTTGTCTCATTGTAAGGCAGTCGTCGCGTTCGTTCTCGTAGCTCTTGTAACAATTGACGGCGTTCATCTATTGCTTTCTTCTTCTTGTACTGCTTGTAAACTTTGTGGGCGACGTTAACGAAGATTGCCGCTCCTACAAGGCCACACACCACGGCCATCACTCGAAGGAAATTGGTCTCAGCTTCAAGCGAACGAATAATGGCAGTCTCTGATTGGGACGTCAAAAAGTAGTTCAACTTTTCGGTTGGTGGACCAATAGTAACTTGGCCATCATTCACCAATTTCAGTTTTCCTATTGCCGTCATAATGGTGCCCTCAGTCAGCATCTGCTCCACTTCTTGATAGCCCCGCGTACGTTCACCACGGAAGAAACCCCACATCGTCTCACCAAAGCCATTTTTGACTGGCTCAAATCTGTCCGATACGGTTGTCAACGACAAAATGCGAGACTCCAACGGATCCGATACCAACACTTTCCCCCTGGCCTTGTACCCAGAAAGAATAAATGGAACCGTATTTCTAGCACGGCTTATCTCTTCTTCTGTTTCGAGCCTAAAAAAAAGTGAATAACAGAGTGTTGAGTCATGGCCAATAGAAGTACAGCATATAAAGATCTTTTAAAAAATATATGCGGTTTAATACTTTTATTCCATTTTTGACCATTTTTTTTTTTTTTTATGAAAGAGGTTCATTTCTCCTGTGGAGGTGCGTTAGGTCATTTAAAAGAAAAAGAAAAAATTATAGAAGTTGGGTTGTTGCAGCTTGCACTAATGTCAAATTAATTGCATATACTATTCAGAAGTTACAGGAAACAAATCAACGAACAAATAGCAAAACTGCTTATTCAAGTCTTTAAGGGTTTACTCAATATTTCAGGTTGAATCTAGTCGGTACGCTATAAACTATAAAGGGCTGAAAAAGTTCCATTTAAAAAGCCAAAGTTTTCCCGCTGAGGTCAGTATCTATATATATATATATTTCGCTTAGGAGCAGACTTAATGATGTGAGCAGACTTGATGAGGCATTATTAGCGAGGATTAAACAAACGAAGCTTCAACAATCAGCGAGAGGGCGAGCGGGCTCATTCTTGCCACAGTAGCAAAGAAAAAGGGCGAGCGGCCGTCAATGAACGAATAGGCGCTCTGACAATTAGCAACAAACACGTTGAATCGGTGGGAATCAGCTCGACTAACTAGTTGGTTTCTATTGCCTAAATGAAAATAAACACTACCTGTAAATTTTTGCATTCAGTTCCTGTAATGCTTGTTTTCCTGGCGAACTCTTTAAATTCGCACAGCTTCGCAACCCCTCTGCACATGTCCAAGCACAGACCCTCCTAAATGGCTTTACGGCGGCAGCCAGCCATCTGTGTTCCTCTCGATGTCATGGTGGTGACTCAAGAGGGGAGGCTGGGTGGGTACACACAGTGTATTACTTTCGTTTAGGTAATAGAAACCAATTTTGATCTCCACGAAAAAATTGGGCTTTCTAGTTGCCAGCTCGAAAATATCCATTACGTATAAATTTTTTGCATTTACAGAAGATCTCGTCATTTATGGCGGCAAGCACCACATGACGGGTACCCGAGGGTTGCGAGATGGGATCCCGTAGATATAGACTCCGCAGATTTTTATGTGCTGAGGCAGTCCGCAATGGGGATGATATTCCAAATGAAAGAACAGGAAGGCTCAGGGAACGAGGGTGCGTTTATATCGAAGTAAATTCTTTGATGGAGGAGGGGGAGCTTACCTTAATTGGTGATTGAGGAATTTAATGATTGATGTTCCGACGGTGGAGGATGCTGTGATGAGACTTCCATATGAAAACAATGGGCCAGGGGTGTCCAATTCAGTAGGAGACTATTGAAGAGCCTGCCCACAAGACAGCCTTTATGGCTTTAGTATTTGGCAATATGATAATAATTAAGGCTGCACCGATGCTGGATTGGATCGGTTGCCACCATTCACGGTAGCCTATCGGTATCGGATTGGTCTCGGCAACTTTCACGGAAATATCGATAAGTCTGGAACTGTTCGAGATTACGATACGCGGTTCGCAGCGTTTTGCTCAGGAAATCACCGAGTATCTTCTTAGCTAGGTTTTAACTGTGGGTTACTGCTTAAAAATTTTTTTCTTTTAATAAGTATTGGACTTTTGCTGAAAACTAACCGTTGATGAAAAATTGGGGATACAATTTTGGATATCGGTCTCGGCAAAAACTTTAAAAACCGGATCGGTCAAGTCGGTATCACTGCAGCCTCAATAATAACCATATCCCTCAACCAAATCTTTGCGATCTTCAACCACACACGTCACACAGTGCTCTGTCTAGGGCTGAGATCGGTTACACGGTTAACCGGAAACCGTTCCACGTTCGGTTACACGGATTATAAAACCCATATCCGAAAAACGTTTGATACGGGCACTATTCAAAACCCGCGGTGAACGAGCCAAAAATAGCCAAGTGGCATCATTTAGGCCCACTAATCCAAACACTCAAAATCAGTGAAAGTAGAAAACCGGAGTGGGTAGGGGGCAGCTTATTTACAAATAATCCGCGTGGGCTTGTTGTCCCATCGAAGCTGCTTACTTTCTTTGAAATAAACTGCTGATCGTCAACGCGTACACGAAGCAGCAATCACAAGCTGGCCAGCATCTGCCCTCCCCGCATCGTGCAGAAGTGGACTCGTCTATATCTAGCGCGAGCAAGGGAAAGCGGCATCATAACACGTAAACGAAATGCGTTGCTACCCGAAAACTCAAACATGCTAATTTTTCTGGCTCATACTTTGAAATGAATGGAACATTAATAACAAAACGTTGTGTTAAATTTTATTTTGTTTTTGGCTTACGTTATCGTAAATAGGCCTAAGCCATCTTGTAAAAATTTTAAAGCTAAATAAAGTCAAAATTCGTGATAAAGTAAATACTTAAATTATCAACTTCAACTTTCTTCTAGTTTACGTCCCAAAATGCAACATGTAGTCAGTAAATGTGCTTGTCTTACCAAGGCCTAAATCACATTTTTTCAGCTTGTTTTTTAATAATATATTACGCAGGTGTGAAATTTTGTTTGCCGTTTTTTTTTTTTTTTTGGCTGAAAACGTAAAAACGGTTTTCGTGTAACCGACCGAAAAAAAACCCGGTTAAACGGATAACTAAAAAACCGGAAAGTACCAGCCCTAGCTCTGTCTTTACCTTGCACAAACTACAGACCATCAGTAGACCAAACAAACAACCTTCAAGCCCATCACATCGTCTTGCCGGGTGAACAACCATTCAAAAAAAAATTTTAAAAAGAAGAGAGAATCGGGGTGCATCGCACCTTTGAAACACGTGACTCCGATTTGCACACACCTTGCATTGCGACGTGGCATCCCAAGGGAGCAGATGGGTCGTTGCTTTTCGGCTGCCATTTCTGCCTCTTTTGAGGGGAGAAATTGGTGGTTTTTATCCGTTTTAAATGACTGTTTTATGCTTTTAATATAGGTTGACTTAGTGGCTTTCGCCATGCTTTAGTTTTATTGCTACCCCTGAAGGCGAAAATTGATAATTTTCGAAACGTTGTTTGTATTTTTATGTAGCACTGCTTGGTTTGCCTTCACATACTCAATCATCACTAACAAAAACCAGGGATGAAAGTTACTTGTGGTTAAAAACGAGAAAATAGAAGGAAAGCCACCAAATTTGTAGTTGCTTTAGGGTCTTTAATGCATTTTTAGGAGGTTTGCAGAGCTAAAAAATGAGGAAATCAGCTGAAACGAGAGAGGAATAACGAGGAAATCAGCAGAAACGAGGAAGGTCTGTGTGACCGAATATTCCACTTCCATAGCCGCACAAAACAATCAACCACTGCACTGGAAGACGAAGCAAGTCAAGAGCAGATCAGCAGCCATCTGGCGACATCCAGCACAAATAGAACCAAACGTACATTTTTCGTCATCCTCTTAACATTTAAGACAACCCGTTTCCCACAAACGAATAATGTTCGGAAAAAAAATACGGAATCACAGATTCCGGATGGGAAACACCAGCTTGCAAGTTGCAACCCTGGGGACTCGTTCAGAACGTGCCCGCCACCAATTCGGAAGAGGTCAACTGTCAATGCAAAAATTAACAGGTATTGTATTTTTCCAAGCAACAAGAAACATAAATTTGCCGGCCCCAATGAAGGCCGGCTTTTGCTAAAGGAAAAATACTATACAAACCCACCCTACCTCCTCTCTTGAGTCACCTCCTGGCAGATCGAGAGATGATCATGTTTGTGCGCAATCTCTTTTATAAGGAGGGCTGTGCAATCACGCATGCGCAGTGCAGTGGCAAGCTGTCCGGATCGGCGCAACTTTAAATCCTCGGCAGAGAGAGAGCAAAAATGCAACAATTGACAGGTATAGTATTTTTCCTTTAGCAAAAGAAACAAATTTCAGCCGGCCTTCATGGGGACCGGCAAATTTATGTTTTTCTGCACCAAAATTAAAGGGCAGTTACATCCATTTTGACATGCATGCTTTACTTTTGGATCACTTACACAATAACTAAACACAAGAACTGCGGTAAAAATACGTTACGTACGTCCGAAACAACAATTTAATTATTGCATCACCAAAACACAACATGGAGACCGCCATTGTTTTGCTAGAACGCACAGAAATTAATGTCGACAGATGTCACTTTTCGATTTCGACTCGCAGCTGATTAAGATAACTCTATTGGCTGTGAGAGCTCAAGCTCAGCTAAGGCCGTCAGACGTTCGAGCTCTCACAGTCAATAGATCTATCTCAATCGGCTGCGAGTCGAAATCAAGAGTGACATCAGTCGGCATTAATTTCTGCGCATTCTAGCAAAACAATGGCGGTCTTCATGTCGTGTTTTGGTGATGCAATAATTAAATTGTGGTATCGGACGCACGTAACGTATTCTTGTGCTTAGTTATTGTGTAAGTGATCCAAAAGTAAAGCATGCATGTCAAAATGGATGTATTTGCCCTTTAACTAAAAGCTTCATACGTAAGGCAAGCTACATAATCTGATAAGACTTAAAATTCATTAATGCTCGCGTAAACGCCACATTTTGCGCGATGGAATTATGCTTGAACACCCTTCCTATAGAAGTAAGATTCGAAAAATGAATTAACTTTGTTACGGCCCACCGCCTTTTTTATCAAATTAATATTACCAGCCCATGGGTGTTTACTAGGCTAGGTGACTTACGGTAATCTCAGTTGCACTTACCACCATCGTGTGGCCCAACTCCATTTCACCTTGTGTTCCTTAAGGATGATTTCCTGGACGACTCCTGTGACGTGAGTATTGCTTTGACTGTACAGCGGCTTGCCGATTGCCTTCACTGTTCCCTTAACCACTGCGTATGGTATTTCACTTCCTGAAGCTCTGACTGCATCTTTTAGGTCAGAACTGATGTCCAACACTGGAGCATTCTGCAAAAGAAAACCAATTTCACATATCATAAATTAATATTTTTTAAACAAATGCAAATGACGTAAATGTGTGCAGAAAATGCCTGCACAGGTTCTTGAGAACTTTGCGAGAAGTTTCAGAGAACTGTGGAAATTTTACGAACTATGGAGCGTTGGGTTGAAGGCAATTTGGGAAACTTTCACCAGAAATTGGTATCCAGTACGAACTATACGCACAACACTTATTTCATACAAACATGTTCAACTAACATATTACAGGCTAGGCCTACATATTTAAAAAAAAAAAAAACTTTTAAAAAGGAATTTCTTTCAAACAGTTGTTGAAAAAGAATTTAAAACACCACCAAGTCTAGCTGAAAACGGGGAGATACATTCTGAAATTAAACGACATATTATACTCGGGCGTATCCAGAACGAACTGTGGGTTCAAGCGATAACAGGGTTCACAGTAAAAATCGTTACCTTTATTTCCCTGACTTTTCCTGACCTACAATGCAGAATTTCCCTGACCAAACACAAAATCAGCCAAAGATAATTTTTAAAAAACATGACAACACTCTTTGTGAAAATTTAACGGTTCTTTAACATGTGGAAATAAAAGCTGCCAAAAAGATTACAACACCCCAAAACTTAAAATTAACACTTAAAAGTGTTTTTATTTTCAGTTTCTTAAGCGTATCAAGCTCATTTTCAAGTGTTTCTTCCTCCAATTGGACATTTTTTCTTACACGCTTTCTGTCGTCTTCAAGGGACTTAATCTGGTTATCTGCTGATACAGCTTTGGCTTTTTTATTCAGCTTTTTTTTTCAGTTCACTGACATGTTCCTCGTAACGTACGTCTGTGTGAAGACTGCACACTCGCCAACAATTTTCAATCTATGTCGATTGATTCGATAGCAGCAGTTTCTGCTATTGGATCACAGACATGACGCTGATTCACAACAGTTTCTTCCATTAAGTTATCAACCAGGACGGTTTGTTTATCGAGAACCCACTCTTCCCCGAATCATTTGCGTGTGAAAGAATCGGACACAATTTCACAACATGCCATAGTTCAGCAGACTTGTCATCACAACTCGCAATGCTAGCAAAGAATACATCCAGCCAACCTCACCACTTTTCATTTTCAAGAAAAAATCCTGAAACTTGTCTTTTAACAGGTGCTTTGATGCTTCACACAATGTTGAGTACTGAACTTTGGCCTTTTCTGCAATGTTATGGTCAATGCGGTTAGCTGAATACATTATTGCTTGAATATTTGCACGGGTCTTCCCAAGTTTGTGCGTGTAAAACATAACAGTTGGGTCGAGAGCTGCAAACCCACGTGTTAGGCTATACTTCAGATGACTTCTTTCCTTCAACTGGACTGCACTGGAGAAAAAAACTCTGATTTGGTAAGCTAATTTGCTTTTACTTTCCGTCGGTATTTCTTAGCTGCGTACCCAATGCCAATGCCACTTGAGACTCAACAAATTATCAATCAGATTGAGATCAATCGCACGCAATTTGGCAACTGTAGTGCTTCATCAAGTTTTTCTTGCTTTACGCATCTGCGCATTAGTGATCCGAGTAACTCATGAAGATCCTCGTACAGGTAGGTGACAAGAGGTTTAGCACTTTGGAATCTGTGCAAAAATGGTTCCCATCCCAAGGATATTGTTTTAAAGAAACTTAACTTACATTTTATTAACTGAAGTCTTCTCGGCAGAAAGGTCTGCAGAGAAGTCACGACGGACCAGCATTGGGGCAGTAGCAGAGAGCTGTGTAGAACTTGTCAAGTTTGTTGTATTAACACAAGTACACACGCAATTAATTTTTAATTTCCCTGACTTTTCCCTGACTTATTTTATTTCCCCGACTTTCCAGAAACTGTGAACCCTGGATGATTCACTGTAAGCTCCTCTAACAAGGTCCGTTGTTCGAAAGCTCCAACATTATTCGTAATTTGAATGACATTTCTGGTCGTTACAGACCTGTTACTCTGATCACTTTTTTTTTACAACTTTCTCCCTCTTCTACCAAATTTTCTCTCCCGTCCAATAAACTGTACAATCCGATGGAAATCTCAAAATTTCGCAGTTTCGGTGATAAAAATAAACACGCTGGTAAATTAATTTCTGTTACTTACTTCTGACCATCGATGCCTTTGGCGCATGAAATCAAAACATTACGAGTACGCTTGTTAGGCCTACTAGGGCTCGAATTGTCTTAGAAAAATTGCATAGCAGAAATGCGATACAAAATGCAAATTGCGTAGCAGTCACGAAAAAATTATTAGCAACTTTGAAAGAATAATTTATTTAGTAAAAAAGAATACAAAAAGTTTACTTTATTTGAAACAAGAGCCAGTTTTGTATCACTTTTACTTTGATTTTTAAGAATGCTTGGTCAAGATTATGGTATCCGATGCATGTTAAGACTATTCTGACCCGTGTCTGAAACGAAAGCGCCACCAACTAAATAACGAAGGTGATGGTAGGACCAATGATTTCCCAGAATGCATGTGCGACGCTTGGCCTGCCTATAAAGTAGGAGGGATTAGCATCTCCGTGTCAGCCAACACTATCATGACTAAGCTGTTATATTGTCTCATTTAATACAGTTGCGCCGCTAAACTGCGATACATTATTTAATTTTGCATCGCTAAAGTTTAAATTTGTGTTGCAAATTGCGATGCGATACCGCTCATTTCGAGCCCTGCCTACATTACAAAAATTTAACAGCAGTCACATTCACAGGAATGTCTTGGTGAACATTTAGGAGAGGAAGGCCAGTCAAGCACTTATTGGTCATGGTAGAACGCAAATGGGATTTTAACGAGACGCAAAAATTGTATGTGGATTAGAGGGGAAGAATACATCTCCGACGCTCTGGGGGAGACGCTTGTTCCATCCCAGCCTCAAGCACCTCAGCACCTACATCTTATGGGTCGCATCACTCCTTTTCAGTTTACGACAGCCTACTCGTGGTGATGCCTCAACTCTTTGTCTCTCACATATCTAACTACTTCGAAACACATCGCTGTACCCTATAACGTACTGTGAAATTCGACAACGAAGTGACGAGTAACTGACTACTCTTCCTGTTAGTTCAATAAATACACACTTGAAATCAAGCTGAAACCAATACGGTTTTGTGCTTATACCGTAATAAAGAATTAAAGTAGAATGCGCGTCAAAGTGCAAAAATTCTAGTCCCCCCCCCCCTCCAATTTGGATATTAAAAGGGCCGGCCGTTCTGCGTTAACAGCCGCCAGTTATGCAGCACAATGCTGGCTGCCATGAGAAGAAAGAATGCCATCTGTATTAGGCTAATATTGCAAACTCAAATTCTAGATTTCATTCGTGGTCCAGATGTTACAGCCGATTTTAACGAATGGAAGAAAGCAATCTCTCTTGGGAGTTCAATAAATAAAAAAAAATGCACTGTATCTGCGATTCTCAATGTATTTCTCTTTATTGTAACGTACACCAATTTTATTTGACACTCGGACTGGGCCCCAAAGTCAAAACAGTAAAATCTCCGAAATTAGATCAGTTTCTTGTCTGTCAAATCCAGATGCCAAAATATGCCTTTTTATAATATTTCATTGCATTTTTAAGAAAACGCCAGAAGAATGGTAAAAAAAAAAATAATAATTATTCATCCCTCCCCATTCGAAAAAAAAATGAAAACTGAAAGCTGCATGACCGTATCGTCTTTTGGTTTGTATAGGCCTAGCCTACTAATTTAGTTTACGTAGCCTTAGTGACAAAGTTATCATCTTTTGACTCCACGTCGTAACATCAAAGCTAACCAAGAGAAGTGCTACTTGGTGGCCTGCAGTCGTCAGGCTAGCCACGCAGAAGAGCTACTGGGAAGTGCCACACGGTGGCTACCCCCACGGCAAAAACTTTGCCAGCTTTCTGCGACAGTATGGCATTCTTCTACAGGATTAGCATAAATGAAATAGCAGTAAGATGAAAATTTTCTGCGGACCCTTTCTTTGTATGCCGCTACGCCACCCAGTTTCTGCCATGGGGGTGGCTACGTTGTGAAGACGCTCTTATACCACGAGCCACGGCTGTTTGCCGTCATGTCATCATGAGTTAGCCAATGACGAACGAGAATTGCTGATCTTTGGTCGTCCGAGTGGACTAGCCCAGTGGCACGATATGCGCGTCACGGCAAACAGCCTTGGCGCGTGGTTTAGATTTGGCTACCAATATCTGTAGGCTAACTCTACTCGCCATACGAAAAGAATTTAACCACTTAATTTCAGGTTCAAATTCAGGGACGACGCTAGAATCACTTTATAGGGGAGGCGGCAGTGGGGCAGCAATTTTAGCCAGGGGGGCGAACTGAAAAATTCTACTTTAGCCGTCCCCCTCCCCCCCCTCCCAAAAAAACTTCAAAATAACACTTGCAATTCTTTCTCACACCGAATGTTCTTAACTGCTTCATACCCCATTTTTTGGGAACATTTTTAAATCCAGCTGTAAAAAAGACGATCTTTCAACTCTCACAGTAACAACTGGGCTTTGTTGATGTAACCTTAAGTCCTTCTTGTCGCTTTGAAAGAAACTAACGTAATTTTCTTAATAAATAACCAGAATTTTCTTTGTTTATACGTTTCATTTTATTCTGATGAGTGGGGGGCGCCAGGGGGGGGGGGCAGCCGAAAATGTGGTGGGGCGAGCGCCCCCCCTCGCCCCCCCTTAGCGTCGTCCCTGTTCAAATTTGGACGCCACTAAGGCGTAAGAGTGGTGGGTTGCCTATAAAACCCTGAAAGCAGTGCAGCAAACCGTTCATTTAGAGCAAGTACGATGCCAGAGTGATATGGTAGTGAAACATCACGGTTTGTTGATACAGTAACCATTTTGGCGAAGTGTGCTCAAAACAAAGTTGCCGTGTTTACAAAATTTGCCCGAGTGGCGGCGACATTGGAGATAAATGTTCATCGATAAACAGGCTATAATTTCTGGCGGATTCTTCACGACGGAAAAAAACCTGTGAACATCAGAAGACTGTGGGCTCTCGTGCGACTGTGCAAGGCATTTGCGCAAAGCCAGTGCACCGCGCCCTGTGTGAAGGCTACTCCACCTATGCCGACAGCCCGAAGGTGGCGATTGACACCAAAGAAGAGAAGTTTCGATAATTTAAGAGGGCCAAACTAACTAAGCCTTTGCCCCAAAAATGGTAAGATTAAAAGCTGTAACTAACTAAGCCTTTGCCCCAAAAATGGTAAGATTAAAAGCTGTTTAGCCGATCATTTTAGGTTATTACAGGGCAACGAGAAGCCGATCGGAATGGAGTCGGTGGAACCACTTCCACAGCGGCTCCAAGCACGTCCACCATCGATCTGTATACGTTGGTTGTACTATCTCCGTTGGTGTAAAGGGTTAATAAAGGTCGCTGTTTCTCGAAAATAAGGTCAGTTTTTTCCAAATTTACCTAACTAACCACATAACACCAGAAACCGCAATCAAAATCTTAAACCTTTCTAAACTTCACGCGACGGAATCTAGATAGGCCGGCCATTTTGTTCGGAGCTTCTGCGGTAGTGGACCCATTTTTTCTGCCAGTATGCCATTCGCATCAAAAGTTTGGGCCCAACTGCCCCCCCCCCCCCCCCCCACTACCTACTACACTGTCTAGAAAATACCAAACAAGTCGGGGAATATGGTGGATATGTGGGGAAGAATGTTAATAACGATCATTAGTAACTCATCTAATGACTACTCGTGAAAGCGCAGTGTTCGAATGCGCTGGTGTCGTAATAATTTCTTAAAAGTTTACTTGCAGACAAGTTACTGACCTTGAGAGCTAGAGTAGTCTTTTTACTAGCACTATACCATTTGTACAAGAAGCCAAAAATAACTGCGTCCACCCCGAAAAACACCAGTTCTGCAAGTCCGACGGCGTCGCTTTCATCTTCCATTAGATTTTAAATTTAAGCAGCCAGCTCGAAAAAATAAAAAACCGGTCTGCTTCTAACCCTAATCAAGCATCGTTTGTTACTGTTGGTAGGCTAAAAACCTTAGTTGGTTGGTCAGGAGGGTTTTAATTTGGAGCCCGGAGATTCAGGGCCATCGTCCCTAGGCAAACACTTCCACTTGATTATTATTGATTTAAAAAAAAATGAAAAGTGGGCAGGAAAAGCGAAATAAAATGTGGCCCACCAACAGATTAATACTTAAAAAAAAAACCCTTGAAGCTAGGATACACAAGTAGAAAACACATTGTTGTTGTTTATCCTAGGATTATTACAACAACTGATAATCCTAGGTGTATCTACGAAAATATTTTTCTCAAATTATTTTGTGTGCATGTAAATTTGTTTTCGATTTTTGCAATGCAAATTATTAATAAAGTAAAAGTAAAGCAGCGACGAGGACGCAATCGCAATGGACATTGCACGCAATAAATGAAAAGTTCGAATTAGAGTGAACAACATTTTTTACACGGACCCGCCAGATCTAATTTTTTTTTTTTATTTAAAAGCGTTTTTGGCGACCAGCATAGAGCTTTTTTTTTTTTACACGGACTCGGATCACAGGAAAATGATGATTTTCAGTTTTTCGTTTTTTTTTTTTCCAAATTACGTGTCTCGCTCGCTGCGGCTAATTATTATATAACATCAGAAAACTGCCCGCAATAACTTGTCCGGTAGCCGAAACCTGGCCTGCCAAAAAGGTGATCTGAATAACGCCTGAGATCCAATAGACAACTTGGATCCGGAGGTCCGTGTAAAAAAGTTATTTGCGGCTGGCCAGGTTTCAGTCGCCCGGATAAGTTTTTTGCATGCGGGTTTCTGATGTTATATAATTAGCGGCAGCGCGAGTGAGACACGTAATTTGGAAAAATACAAAAATCATCATTTTCTTGGGATTGGGGAGGTCCATGCAAAAAAATTTATTGCGCGCGGGAAGCATGGCCATCGACCGTAGACAATCGATTAATTTTTTTTTTTCGTAAACGGGTAGAGGGTTGAGGTGAGAGGATGCGGCATCACTCCTGCCTGGTGAAGAGCATGCGCACGCTGCGCATGCGTTAGAACGGCGTGCACCTTGAGACTAGGCTAGCGTAGAGAGAGAGTGAGGAGAGAGCGTAGCTAAGGCTGATGTAAGTGACATCAAGGTGACCCTTGGTGACATGTTGATGTAAAGTGTGTTACGATACATAAAAGAAGTATTTGGCAACCAGAGTTGATCCTTTCCCAACTATACAACATGGCAGAAGGCTACAGTGTTGAGTGTGACGAGATGCACCGTCACATTATGGCGCCCGAAGCGGATACAGAAACCAGACCCCAGGACCTGCAAGCTTTGTGTCTGTGCGATGCCGGAGACAAAGAGATGACAGTGACAGTGTGCGTTGTGCCGATTTTGGAAGTGGCCGACGAACTTCACCTCCGCAATACCGAAATGCTGATCCGACAGCGCACACGACGAGACGCAACCACGGGAAAGTTCACCACGCTATTCAACGGAGATGAAAGAAGCGATGACAACGACGACGCACTGAAATCTCCGGAACCGAAGATAGCGGTTGTGGCGCCGAATCCACCGCCATCAGCCCCGATGTCTGCATCGGCCATGTGAGACCGAGCGGCGGCAGCAGCACCGATTATAGCGTCACTGAATTGGGTGAATTTGTGAAATTGCTTGCGATGGATGGTCTGCTCGAGCTGGGCCGGCTGCCCAGTGATGTGGGAATGGGAAATGCACCTCTACTGGGCACGGCAACGATGTGGATCTGCCAACCCATATTCTTATACAAGAACGAGACAAAGGCTAACTGGTGGGCTGAAAGACCTTTCCCAACCCAACTGGCACCAAGAGGAGGACAGGTGGCAGGACGGGGAGTGGCCCGACGACCAACGGTGAAAGGCAGGATTTCTCCATACGTCCTAAAAACTCTTCTTCAATCCTTGAGCCCTGCTGAATGGACATGCCCGTTACCTCCAATTCAACTGGAAACACCTGAAATGAAATCCATATGCACGTATCAACAGCCCCGGCAACAGCCACAGAATGACTAGGAGGCCAAGACACGGCAATCACCATGACGCAGACTAGGCGAGAGAATCTGTTGGCGACGGGGAAGGAGTGTGAACGGCAGGAACGTTAGACATTACACCTAGGACGATTTAACTACTGCGAAAGTGTTTGGTGAAGTGCCAGTCTGAAGTTTACATTTATATCTAATGCTAGTATAGAGATTTTTTTATTACGATTACTATTTAGGATATATTAAGATTACCGTTACTACCTTTTACTTTAAGTTCGCCGATAGTTTTAGATTTACAGACATTTGCAGTATGTGCCCTGTCTGCGTTTACGTTCCAAAGATATTTACTGGACTCTCAAATACCTCATTTACTGGAGTACTACCTTAAGGACTCAAGTTTTAGTGACTTTGGTGATTTTAGTTATTGGCAGACTTAGTGTGCCCTAGCAGCAACTTGAATTTGGGGGGAAAGGGGCACTTTCGAGCATGTTCCGATAATTCTAGGCTTGTTGAGACAGCAGGCCGACAAAAA
Organism: Lithobius niger; assembly: GCA_023313725.1. Taxonomy (NCBI): domain Eukaryota; kingdom Metazoa; phylum Arthropoda; class Chilopoda; order Lithobiomorpha; family Lithobiidae; genus Lithobius; species Lithobius niger. The sequence continues at coordinate 13,392 of JAHWFP010044784.1, read as the reverse complement.
AAAAGGGGAAGCAATAAGGGGGAGATCTATTATTCCTGATAACTCGTTTATATTGGTTTTTGCATTCCAAATTTAAACTGTAAAACGAAATTTCGTACCTTGTTTGCTCATAGAGTTGACTATACCCATGGGGAGCCCCTTCAGACAGTTGGAGAATGTAAGAGTATAAAGTTTCAGGGGTGCGGCTGTATGACTGGAGTGGAGAAGTGAGTTGAAGGGGGGGGGGGCACCCGGGCTCAGTGTCAAAGAGTTCCGGCTAGGTTTCGGCTGGTTGATCGATCAGTTTTGACTGGCATTAAATGTGCACCAGCGGAGCACCTTGCGCGATGGTTTTACTGTAAGCTCGGGTGTCGAAGACAACTCGTATCTGTATGAATGAACGGCCACTTGGAAGGCCTACAGGGGATCCAATAATGAGTCTGCCGAACGTTTCGCTGCTTTACTAGTAAAAGGGGAAGCCCTCAGTTTAGGCCTGATCATCCTACACAGTGATTTTAAGAGAAAGTAGGAAGGTGTCGGTTATGTGTGGTTTTCTGCGATACCTCTTGGGCCCCCATGAGACCGGATGTGTTTCAGAGAGACTACCTGTAAGAGGATTAAATTTTTTTTTATCAAAGGGGGCTCTCGTTCAGAAGAAGTCGTTTCGAGATGGTTGGGGGAGTCTCTAGGTCGAGTTGCTGCATGGGTTAGGTCAGTCAATCAGGATTGTCAAGTGCGAGTACATGTTGTCGATTTTTTGTTTGATTTCCAGACAACTGTTGTGTGAGGGGGGTGTTTCTTTTGTGAGGGGTGAGATTTGTGAGGATACAGCAGCACTCCTGCCTGGTGTGGAGTATACGCACGTTACGCATCCGTTAGAACGGCGTGCACCTGTTGACTAGGCTAGCGTAGAGAGAGAGAGTGAGGAGACAGCGTAGCTAAGGCTGATGTAAGTGACATGTTGATGTAAAGTGCATTACGATACATAAAAGAAGTATTTGGTAACCAGAGTTGATCCTTTCCCAACTATACAACATGTCAGAAGGCTACAGTGTTGAGTGTGACGAGATGCACCGTCACAGAGAGAAAAAGAACACAAGTGAACAAAGAAAAAAAGGCTCTGAAACAAACTACTGTAAAAGGACCCTAACGAAACACTAGCTAAGGAATACAAGTACAAAACAGAAGGATGAACATTGAACATATACATTTAATTTAACCTTGGATGGGGTGATGATGCCATCCCTTACTGAAAGCACGCAATGAACAGGAAAGTTTTGCCGAAGCTATGGTCCGTCGATCCTATTACCTTCCAGTAATGGTCTATTGCTTCCTATTGCACGCACTTCAATGATGATGCTAAGGACTTCTCCTTTGAAATAGGGTCCTGGCCAAAGCAGCAATGCACTCCACACCGACACATACCAACCTCAAACATTGTACCTCACTCCCCATCATTCCTTACCCTTCTTATTCCACCACTCCAAAAGCACCCTCTTGCCCCACCCCGCTCATCCCTCCACCCAAGAAGCCACCTAACAGCCTGCTCCCCCACTCTCTCTTCCCCTGAGGTCCTCCAAACCCTCTCCATCTGTAAAGACTCCTCCACCTCCCCCCCTCATCGCCCCAATGATCCTCCATCTTCCAAAAACCATGTACCCCGATTTCTCTCCACTAAACTCCATCCACCTCTCAACCCCCCACTCCGCACACGCCTCTAATAGCTGCTCACATGCTCTAATAACCTCATCACATGCCCGTCCTTCTCCCCTTCAAAAACCCCAATATCATCCGCAAACTTCAACATCGTATTGCGGACTTCCCCTTCCTTTCCCCCAACGAAAACTCCTACCCGACTCAATTAGGCTCTTCTCCAACTCACCTAAAAAAATAAAACCATATACAGCAACGGGGACAGTGGGCACCCCTTAGACCGATAACCTGCGTAACCCCCTCCTACTTTCAATCCAAGTCAACTGCACTCCTTTCCAAGAGGCCACATGCTTTTCGCCCTCCTCCACTTCTAAAAACCGAAGCTCCCTCACAGCAGCCCTCATCTAACCTCATCACATGCCTTGTCGATATCCAAAAAAGCCACCCACAAACTTCTTCCCTCCTTCGTCGTGATTCAAGCACCTGCGTCTCCTCAAAAACATTGTCCTCAAGTCTCCTCCCCTTTCAAAATCCATTCTGAACCTCACCCAGCTCCCCCTCTTCTCCAGATCCGTACACAACCTACTCGTGAGAACACGCATGAACACCTTATATACTCCACTCACAATAGCCACAGGTCTATTATAGCTCTCCAGCCTCCATTGTCCCGTTCTCCTCTTTTTGTCAAGTCGTCTTCTTCCCTGTCATTACTCTACAGATAATACAATCATGACAATTAGTTGTTTTTTTTTCACCATTTTTCAGGGATACCACTAAGCCGAGTAGCAATAATACGTCACACGTAGACATCACTCAACAATAAAAACGGTAAAAAAAAAATGTTAATACAGCACTTAGGTTTTACATGGACTAAACACTGTAGACAGCAACATTGTGGTGTCTGAAAACTTCCAGGACAGCTTAGTCCTGCAAGTATTTTATGAGCGGCTACGTCTTCCTGGAGGGGGCGGCTTTAATCGACGGCCACCATTGTTTTTTTTTTAACCATCTTGGATATCAACAAGGTACTCTGCGACCAAAAACGTAGAATCGGTTATCTGTGTTCGTTCTGCGGCGAACTCAAGATCGGCCGCGGACACTTTACTTTCCTGTTCTGACTTCGGTTCAGTTAAACCTTACCTTAAACATCAAACGAGTTCGTTTTTGATTTACAATTCAGCTAACATTTGACTCTGTCAGGTGCCACGTATGGTTCAGAATTTGGGGAGACTTTACTTGCGAATATTGCAAACAATACTTGGTAGCGCATCGACATGCATATGGTAGACCAGATCGTGCTAATGTTGTCAACGGTGCATCCAACACCACACGTGCGTACCAGGGGGTTTAGCTAGTACTTCTTTATCCTTAAAGACTAGACAACAAAAATGAAGCTAAAAAACCGAACAAATTATAACTAAACAAAAATCGGCTTCACCGTTTAAAAGTTAAGAAAAAAACGTTGACGATGGTATCCCCACGAAATTAACAGCCACGAAGGCACCAAAATAAAAGACAGATTAGAGTTCACTTGTTTAATTCCAATTATCGGATAAACCAGCTCCATGAACACGTATACATGCACAAACAAATCAAAACAAATAAACAAACAACAAAACGATTGAATATTTCACCAAATTAGAAATGTACACACAAAATACACTGTAGTGGTATGGGGCTAGGTTAGACTCTACTGGTCTTACTTTGTTACAGCTGCCACCATTTTTTTACCATAGCAGATTACTATTGCGTGGTGAGGACGTGCTGATGAAATAATAGCACACAACATCGTGATGTATTTACACTATTTACATGTTTACTCACTACTCTCAACATACAACACACGATACATCTGACCAATTCCTGGTCCCAGTCAAGAGTGTCCCCTCAAACCATTTTCTCTCTTCCAACTCCCCCTAAAGTTCCACACATGCGCAAAAGTTCACCAATAGACACAAAAGGGTTCTTTTGTTTTCCCATAGTAGGCAAATGTTTTTATGGCTTCACCCCCATCTGGGCTGGACACATGTTCTTAACAAAAGGCAGCAAACTCTTTGACCGCCCTACGTTTGCGACAACGAAAATAGTGCCATAAAACCATTACTGCTAATGAACAACATTCGGGAAATACGGCCGGACGCAACAGAATCCCCGCCGTAAGATCATTCAATATTAATTGGCATTGTCCGAAGAATATTGAATGGCAAGTGCACAACTGGTTGAAAACTTAATAGTTTAGATATGGCGAACTCACACAACCTTAAAATGGGCAGGAAATGTTTTTTAACTGGGGAAGGTTTAACACACCTTGACGGCATTTGCTCAGATTAACGTTCATCATTTCATTAGAGTCCCAACACTTTGGTTTCTTCCCTACACCTGGCAAGATCTCAACCAAGACACTCAAATGCATGAAAGCAAGTAAAAAGATGCCACTGCAAAACCCTGGTTACTCACATAAACAAGGCAATGTAAAGTATGAATTAAAAAAAAAATCATTTAACACTGATCTCTGCTAGGCATAATCTATTCCCTTAAAATACTACATTAAAATACGATATATATGCATAAAGAAATATTAAAAAAAAAAGTAACACAGTCTCACAGATTGAGATAAGCAGATTTGCTAAGTTAATATTTCCAAAATAAATCTACAAAAGATTAATACACAAGAAAGGTAACTATGAGTTGGAAATATCAAGATTGAATGAGTGAATAGTCACACAACGTTGAAAACCACAAAACGTTTAAACAAAATAACGGCTAAGCGTGTCAGCATTCGAGTGAGTTTTCCCTTTCTTGTGACGAACAGTGTAATTTTGCCCTTGCAAACTCAGGCTCCAACGTAGCAGTCGACCATTCTTCTGAGATATTTGGGCTAACCACCGGAGCGGGCTGTGGTCTGTTTCAATGATGAAATGTGCTCCAAAAATGTAAGGCTTTACTTTACTGACGGCATAGATAATGGCTGCGCATTCTAATTCGACGGCTGAGTAGGCCATTTCCCTAGGCGTCAGCTTCCTTGAAAGATAAAGTACAGGGTGCTCCTCCCCCTCCTCGTTGACTTGCGAAAGCACTGCGCCCATTCCTCGTCCTGAACAGTCTGTCTGTATTATATATTCACGCTCATAATTAGGGGCCGCAAGTAGTGGTCTCTTCATCAAGGCCTCCTTTAAGCCCTGAAAACCTCTTTCTTTCTCATCACTCCAAACCACGTGATCTGGTTCATGCTTCCGCAGTGCATCTGTAAGTGGGCTCGTCAATTCTGCATATGAAGGAATGTAATGGCCATAGTACCCACATAATCCTAATAGGGCTCTGATCTCAGACTTTGTTTGAGGCCTGCCAAACTTACGTACAGCTTCCACCTTAATGTCGGAAGGCCTCCGTTTGCCTGAACCAACGACGTGACCAAGATAGAAAACCTCCGCTTTGCCAAACTGACATTTCCTCGGATTAATTGTTAATCCTGCCTCTTTAATTCTCTTCAAGACAGTCAACAAATGCTGTAAATGTCCCTTCCATTCTTGCGAATACACTGCAGTATCATCTACAAATGCCGCGCTAAATTCTTCTAGGTCCTCTAAAACAATGCTCATAAGTTTCTGAAACGTGAAATTTGCATTCTTGTCCCCAAATTGCATTCGAACAGGTTCAAATTTCCCTCCAGGTGTAATAATTGCACCATAACGCCTGGCACGAGGAGAATTCATTATCTGCCAGTACCCTTTTGCACAATCAAACGTACTTATGAACTTTGCTGCGCAAACCCTTTCAATAAGATCCTCTATGTAGGGGATTGGGAAAGGCTGACTTTCTGCAGCATCATTCAAAGTGCGATAATCAACACAAGGGCGTGGCTCCTTCCCTGGGTCTTCATGAATTATCATGGGGCTTCCATATGGGCTGTTTGTTTCTTGGATGATTCCTAATTCCTTTATTTTGTTCACTTCAGCTTCAATTAGCTCCCTCTGTTTCTTTCCATAACGATACGGCCTACATGAAATAATTTTATCTTCCTTCAGTTCAAAATCATGTTCAATTATGTGAGTTTTTCCTGGTGTGAGAGAAAACACACCTGGTACCTGCTCAAAAACCTTAAGCAAATCTTCCTTCATATAGCTAGGTAACTCTTCTGCATGCTTGGATAACGCCAATGCTTCTTGTGGTGATAAGTACTTTTCCTCACCTGTCCCCTCCCACTCAGGGAATGCGTTACGGCAGTCATCTACTTCATTTGGCTCCTCTTCAGCCACCATAGTATTGTTGATTAGTTGTGGCTCAATATAAGGTTTTAACAAGTTAACGTGAAGTAAAGAATGTTTCTTCCTCCCCTTTGTTGCAGCCACAATGTAATTCGTATCTGATACCTTTCTCACAATAACTTCGGGACCCTGCCACTGCACTTCAAGTTTGTTGGCCAAATGTGGACGTAAAACCAACACCCTGTCATTTACTTCAAAGCTGCGATGACGTGCAGACTTATCAAAATACGCCTTTGACTTGTCCTGTGCTCTCAGCATATTTTCTTCTGCAATTTCTCTGGTGTTTTGAAAACGATCCAACAATTCATGCACATAACGCACCACTGTTTCAGGCTCACCCTCATCTTCCCAACATTCCCTTATGAGTCGTAAAGGTGACCTCAACTCCCTTCCGTACACTAATTCTGCAGGACTAAACCCAGTGGATTCGTTAGGTACACTTCGCATTGCAAATAGTGCAGGTGCAATAAATTTGTGCCATTGTTCCTTGTGTTCAAAACACAGTGCCTTTAAAATGCTTTTAATAGTGCGGTGATACCGTTCTATGCTGTTGCTTTGTGGCCTTGCACGTGATGAATGAATGATGTTCACACCACATTTTTTTAACCATAGAGTGCTAAGTTCTGATGTAAAAACTGTCCCTAGATCGCTTTGCAAAAAAGAAGGAAAGCCTATGCGACAAAAAATCTCCATCATAGAATCAACAACAGTTTCCGAATTCGCCTTATGCATTGCGATTGCCTCAAGAAGCTTTGTTGCAGGAGACACCATTGTTAGTAGGTAGCGGTGATTTTCCTCAGTTTTTGGCAAAGGCCCAACTACGTCAAAAATCATGCGTTTGAATGGCTCTGTGATCACAGGTACACGTTTCATCAGTGCCCTCCCAACATCAGTAGGTTTCCCCACATGTTGACAAACGTCACATGATTTTACAGCTCCCTCAATAACCTTAAAACAACGGGGAAAATAATATTCCTGCAAAAACCTCAGTTTAGATTTCCTCACTCCCATGTGACCAGCAAATGGACTGCTGTGTGCCAAAGCAATTAATTTAGCCCTAAACTTAGTTGGAATCACCAACTGTGAACTTGTTATTTTTAATTTAGGCTGAAAATACCTACGGTACAACAATCCCTTCCTTGTGTAATACGACACTTCATTTATTACCTCATCAGATTCCGCCATTTCCCTTAATCTGCACAATGAGTTATCCTCTTTTTGTTCCTTTATAAAATCTTCCCTAGATACGCCCACCAACTCCTCAATACCACTTCCTTTAGCTGGGGCCAATTTCAGCAGGTCTTTCCCTCCTCCCTCCCTTCTTTCTTCCCTGCTTAATGGGTCTTCCTGGCTGACTGACTCATCTGTAACTCTCTCACTGGCATTTGTCTTTGGGGCGATTTCTTCCACTTTCTCCTTCATTTTTCTAACAGCAGAACGAGTTAAGGCGTTAACAACCAGCGGTTCTACCCCTTCCTCACTTGTTTGTAACAAAGCATGGCTCCGATTGCTGAGTAGATAAGAAAAATCGTCTGGAAGGGTATTAGTGACCCCAGCTAGCACATAACGGCAACCAAATTTCTCATCTTGTAGTTTCACCTTTGCAATAGGAACGCAAACGGGCGTTTTTGAAAGTGCTGGACGCAACCATACACATTCGCCAGTATAATCATTTTCATTAACGAGTGATAACGTCAATTAAATCATAAGTGGCTCCGGAATCTCTTAGGCCTATTGTCTTTATGCCGTTTACACACAAATCGAGTCTGTAAGGCTTATAGTAGGTCTTCTTGCATAGCGTTGTTACGACACAACAATACCTTATCTACCTCTGACTTACATTGTAACTTTGCTTGTGTACTTTGTAACATGCGCAAAAGTTCACCAATAGACACAAAAGGGTTCTTTTGTTTTCCCATAGTAGGTAAATGTTTTTATGGCTTCACCCCCATCTGGGCTGGACACATGTTCTTAACAAAAGGCGGCAAACTCTTTGACCGCCCTACGTTTTACTTGCGACAACGAAAATAGTGCCATAAAACCATTACTGCTAATGAACAACATTCGGGAAATACGGCCGGACGCAACAACGCATATAAACACTTACATAGAACACAACTAAAGCATAAACCCAAAAACGCAAACAAAACAAACGCAATAGACTAAAAAACACCAAATAAATTGACAAAGTAGAAATACACACATAAATTCAACACTTAAATGCTCATACGAAATACAATTAAAACAAATCAACAAAAACAGACAATACAATGCCTTTAGCCAAAAAGAGCCTATATGTTTCATAAATTAGTAATTCATACCGTACTTAAAATACACACACACAGCCACCCACACGAAACAAAATTAAAACCTAGATAAAATAAATCCCCTAAACAACAAAACGCCTGTATGATACACAAATAAAACACGCACGCACAAACAACAACAACAAAAATAGTACATTTCAAACACAAATTGCGTTCACTCTCTGGCAACACCAAGGACTAAAAACAAAAACAAAAAACTGGACTTCAAATTATAGTTCGTTAGGGCGAGTGAACTTTATTTATTTATATGCTTTTTATTTATATGCCTTCATAGCATTGCATTTCTGGGGACACTGGCTCTAATGCTACTTTCTTAATGGCGCAGACATTTTTTGTTTACTTATACGTCAATATTTGTTCATTGCCAAGCCTACCTTCATTTGCGGATTCTTTACAGCCGGAATGAGGGAATTCCATTTGAGAGGCTTTGACTCAGTTACCCATACATCGTGTAAAGTCAGATCCATTCCTAACTAATTTCCATTGGAAACAATTCCATTCTGATCACCTTCAATTCAAATTCATGAGTGAAAATCAATTCCAACGCAGTCATTGCTGTGTTTCAATGCAAAATCATGTCTTTGTGGTCATCGTGGCTGAGCGGTGAGAGAGCTCAGCCTGATTGCTGGAGGTTTCGAATCTGGTCGAACCCCTGGTAAGGGGATCTTGGCAAAGTCCCTGCCAGGACTGCCTGCCAGGGTAGCGTGAGAGGCTACCATGCTTCTTCAGTGGCCATGGGAACTATTCTGGCCAATTCTGGGCAGTCTTTCGATGATCGGAGATTTCCCGGTTCAAATCCCTGGGTTGGTTCAAATCCCTTTACCAGGTATTTTTTCGTCTCAAAAAGATCTGAAAATGTTCAAAATTGAGCCGGTTCAGCCGCACGAGCATTAAATTGCTTCGGCGGACTTAAGGCTCAAAGAAATTAATTTAATAATAATAATAAAAAAAAAAATAAAGTGTCACCGTCGTGTTCATTCATTACTGCAAATCTACTCCAATCAATTACTTTTCATTTTATATCCTGACAAGTCAATAATCCAGTTCGTTGACTTAATTCTGGTTGATCAAATATTAATTCCGGCATATTCAGGAAATATTTTTTTGCCTAATTTCATTCAATTCCACCCAATTCTACCAAAGTTGAGCAAACTTCATACAAAATGTCGGAATTGCCCGAAATTTGGAAAATTGCGGTGAATTGGGACTGCGATCGGGTAGAATTGATTTTGAATTTTGTTGAACTGACCTGAATTAGCTGTAATTAGACGCAGAATTCAGTCCAATCAGGAATTCAGTGATTTTATTGGATTTGAATAAAATCACTGAATTCCTGATTGAACTGAATTTTTGGATTTCAAGCATGGCGCATCTACGGGGGGGGGGGGGGTGCCTTAGAGGTCTGTAATGCTCCACACGGATGACTTATTAAATGCTGTGAAAGGGTTCGGTCTTACGATGATCTTACGTAAATAAAGAATAAATCATAAGGTAAAGGGTAAACGAAGCAAACAGTTTACATTAAAGACTGGCCTTGTGAGGATACAAGATACTCTAATCTGAGAAAGAAAGAAAATACGATACCACGGTTGGGACTCGAAGACAGAACTTCACGCCGACCTATGAACACAAAACTGTGTTCCTCCCCTTCCAAATCTTGCTTTAATAACCCACAGTAGCCTCAGGGTCGAAACTTGGAGGTGATACCCTGCTCCCCACCCCCAACCAAAAAGTCACCTTCGGGAAAATGCATCCGTCGGTGGGGTGAACAACAAAAATGTTGTCACAATTCCTCCAATTCCGCAAACATGGAACTAAATTAATTAATTCAAAGTCCGGAATTGAATTGCGTCCGTCGTTTCAGCTTGTTCTCCGACGCCTGGCTTGTTCGTCGACGCCATCCAGGTAAATTGTATAGCTCAGTGGCACCAATAGTTTTTCCTTGTGTGAATAGTTTATTTTTATGTTTCGATGCACTTCATTCATGAATGGTGAGAAAGATTTATTTTGTTATTAGTTCGGCGAGACGAGATGTCTGCTCTCGGGATTCGGTGCTTCACCGACTTCATTAGTATGACGTCATAGTGACGACACGGCGGGCGTTGGGAGTGTTCGGAGAAGCGTGCGGGGAAGTCCACCGCAAAGCAACCCGCTCACAGATTGGTTCATCATCAAAGAGTTGTAAAACGAAGCAAGCGTGTCAGTCATAACGTCGATTTAGATTTACGTAGAAGCAACGAAAGCGAAAATGAAACCTTTCCATTCACGAGAACATTGCGTATTGCGGTATTTGCGTAATAGTTTCGTGAGAAGCTACACGCCTGACCCAAAGAAAACCTATAAAGAGAAAAAAATGCGCTGGAAAACAAACAGGGTTCGTACGGGGCATTGAAAAGTATGGAATTTCATAAGGCCCTTTTCCAGGCGTCCAGGCGTTGAAAAGTATGGAATTCTGACGAATATTCAATATAAGGCTGGAAAAGCATGGAATTTACTCTTGTCGTATTTTTCAAGTTTTAGAACGTGTCCAATTCAATTTTTTGTTACTCAGATACATTTTTTATTTATTAAATTTGCATGTTACTACGGTTTAAAGCCAAGTTTTCCCTTTCATATCTGACAACGTTTTTTCCAATAATACGTTGAATTTAACGGA